>SKCR01010427.1:0-22670 GCA_019454045.1 Zanthoxylum bungeanum | reverse complement strand
TTAATTACGGAGATATTTCATCTAGGATAAAATATCGTCTTGAGAGAGAGATAACGATTAATTCGGAATTAATCGATTAAATTAATATATTCGATATATTAAACGAAATTGGATTTCGACGCGGAATAAAAATTAGATTTTAATTCGGGCGAACGAATTATTTAGAATTAATTCGTTAGCAACGTGAATAGTGAATTCGCTAGGCGTAATCATTTAATTACGACGTGATGGAAAAATCGTTAATTTGGAATTAACGAACCCGAGCCCGAGTGTGATTGCGAGCGCATTCGTATTTCGAATTCGAGTGCGGCATCGCAAGTCTCATCAAGCGTCAAATCAATCGTCACATCAAGCGTCAAATCAAAAGTCACTTTGAGTGATTGATTGATTGATTGATTGATTGATGGAAGGATTGATTGATTGACTTGCATCACATCACTTTATTAAAGTGACATGTGAATAGTTGATGTAAGTAGGTGTAATAGTGTTTGGAGGGAAACATTTACTTTTGATTTTAATTTAATCAATTAAGTAAATGGTTTTAATATATTTTCTTGGAAAATATATAAAGCATTTTTTGGAAAATGCTTTACTAAGCCATTACACTTTTTTCACTCTTTTCTCTCTCACCATTTCTCCTCTCCTCTCACGCCATTTTGAAGCCTTTTTACTGGTTTTTCAAACCAGTTTGGGCGTGACTTTGGGAAGCAAATGAGTGGATTTCATTTGATGATATCTAGTGCTAGCACACTTGTGAATATTGCGAAGGTGTTAGGGAGGTTCACCCATGAGGCGGGACTCATCCGACGGAGTTTGGAGCTTCGTTTTGAGACCCGAAACTGCCAAACCAGTGAGCATGGACTGCTGCAGTGGCGTGAGCAAGGCAGTGAGGTTTTTGGCTTGAATTGTCTTCAAATCGACTCAACCGATCGATGTAAGTATTCCGCTACCTTCGTCGATGTATTTACACATTAATTTCATTGCTTGTTTGATCTTGGGACCTTAATAAAAAATAACAATGGCATCAAGAGCTATTGGTTCAAGCATGAAAATGTAGGGCTTAAATTTGGGTAAATGTTTGTTGAGCATGATTTGAATAAATTGATTGTTTAAGTATGCTTATAACATGTTTAATTTCATTTTGGTTGGACCAATTTGTTGAAAAATGATTTGGAATTATTTTCCCCAAATATTGTCCTTGCCGCCGAATGTAGATGTGTTTTGGATTCTTGGGATTTTGATTTTTTGATTCATTTGATGAGTTGGAATCAATTAGGTTGATGTTAATTTGAATCGAATTGGATTGGATTTCGAATTGGACGAAAACCCCAAAATCCTGAGTTGGCCGAATTGGATATGCCCCTAATGTCTTGGTAATTTGATTTTTGAACATTGGATGTATTGGAAATCATTTAGGATGCTGATTTAATGTCGATTATGGGTTCGATTGATTGAAACCGAATCGGACACAAAAATCCCTCTTTGGCCGAGACTAAAGAAGCATGTAAATGGGTTTGATTTTTCATTTGTGTATTGGACATATGATAATGAATTGAGTATGATTAATTGGACTAATTTAGTGTTTTGGAAATGTTGATTTAGTTAATTAATCATGATATACACTTTAGGTAATTAAATTGCGAATTTGGAATTTGGTAATTAATTAATTGGGCCTAATTTGGAAATTGGACTTTAATGTTGTATTTGGGCCTATTGGGCTTGATTTTATCAAGTTGGATTTAGGCCAAATGGATTGGATCCGATTGGGCCCAAAACCTTAACCATAAAGCCCAAATGCGACTAATGAACCTTTAAAGTTCAATTGGGCCTAATGGGCCAAGATTGATTTATGGGCTTATGGGGTAAATCCCGGATTGGACTTTGGTTATCGGTTTGACCCGAGTTGACAAAAGTCCACGCCTTAAAAATCAATTAAAAGCCCATTGGACTTTAATTGAATTGACGTTGGACGTTAATCGGTCTTTGAGACGCGTTACGATTAAATTTGGAATTTAAATCGTAAAAGGTTTATTAAATAAAGTGCAATATTTAATTTGGAATTGAATAGTGAATTAGTATTAAATGCATGTTAAATTTGATTTAATGATGTAGTTTAATTTAATTCATGAATTCGTACTTTAAGTACTTATTCGCAAAAACGAGTTTGACTCGAACAAAATCAAATCGTTGTTTAACATTGGATGATCACTTAATTATCAGATTAATTAATTGATTAGATTGATTGATAGCATGCTTATGTGTGTGAATACGTGGTTGTGTTGAATGAATAATGTATATCGGATGGATATTAGTTGGGTGGGCAATTTTAGAAATTGTTGTAATAATTCGATTTATTAAATTGGACCTGCGTGTCCAGCCTTATCACCTCCATTCTCTTGTATTCTCTTCTCACCTATTCCCCTCTATGTAAATGAGGTTTCTTTAGAAGTGTAGTGTAACGGGTAGAAGTAATACTAGTGCTAGCTTGAGTGAGAAAGGGAGAGATTTGATCTAGGATCAATGTGTAAAGTATCCATCCGCATATCATTATTATTTATTTTCATACTCGCTTTATTATGTATTTAGAATGCATGTTTAAGGGTGTATGATGATGAGACCTTAACAAAGATAATTAAATTGGTAGCCAATTTGCACGCGAAAAACCCTCGTTATATATATATTAAGCGATTATCCTTCCATTGAATGATTCTTGTTCAAGATCCAATTGGCATTGGTTTGTTGGCCAAAGTCAAGACCTTGTCAATTGGATGTATTTGAATCATGAGAGTTTTGTTCCACATCGGTGTCTTGTCCAAGTTGTGATTTGTTGGCCAAAGTCAATATCACTTTCCAACGACATTGATTACGAAACTTTCTTGTCAATGGGTCCCGCTTAACTGGAGTCATTAGGTTTGTTGTGCCAAAGCCATGGCCTAGATGATTCGGAGGATATGGTCAGGAAAATGTATTAGATACATTGGCGTAAATAATATGTTTAGGACTTGGATGTCCACCTAACCGGATCTAGGAATTGGATTGGATCCAATTGATCTGTGAGATCTACCTAGTTAAATAGCATACAGCTTGTTGGCCAAAGTCAAGGTTGTATGTTATTTGATAGGATCCTAGCCCACTAGGAAACACGGTTTTCCCGAGTACTCGACAGAGGGTTAGAGGCTCGACGAAAAATAGTGGGAGGTAAGTATTGAATTTGCAACAATCGTTCAATTACTCGCTAAACACGCTCATTTATATTTTACTCGTCGTATTAATCAAAAGTATTAGTTGGACTAATATTTTATGTTGTTTTAAAAATATATATATAGTTGGACTATATACAAACTTATTCAATATATAGTTTATTTTATAATTGGATTATAGTAATCAATATAATTGAATTAAAATGATAGTTGATTTTATAATTGGATGATAGTAATCAATATTAATTATAGTTGATTAAATAATTGGATTATTGTAATCATTATAATAAATAGTACCTTATTAAAATTGATTAAATAGTTGGACTATTAAAATCAAGAAAGAATTGAAAGGTTGAATATTTAAAATATATAATCCTTGGGATTAATGTTTTAAATGATTTAATTTTCAATTGGGAATTAATAATAGGTTAATTTATTTGATAAAATAACTTATTATGACTAAGCCCAATTAAGCAAATAGTAGAGCATAAAATCTTTGGAAGATTTATGTGATGATGACTTTAATGCTTAATTAATATACTTATAAAAATCTATCTTTAGATTTAAAAGTATTAAAATTGCAATTAATAATTCTTGGAGAATTAATTGACTATTCTAGTGGAGAAAAGTCAAAGTTTGTAATTGGGCATGTAGCACAAGGTGCATATCGTTTCGACATTCCGAAACCCAAGGCTTGGCCAAAGGTTTGTGAAATATTAATTGACATATCCCAAAGTGACTACCATTTGGATATGGAAGACACGAAGAAATTAAAGAAAGGGCGAGGCTCTAACTTTAAAAATATTTGTCAAAGTTATGTTCACAACTAGTATTAAAATTAGATTTTAAATACTTAGTGTGGTACATAAAATATATGTATTCATGTTCAGAATCCGCTATGAGCTGGATACTGACTTCAAGCCGAGATTTCTCTGCAAATCGGAAAACGGGACGAAAGTCGCTGTTTCGACCGCAGATACCTAAATTTAGGAACTACCCTTCGGGTATGTACTTAAATTAGGAACTGTTATAATGTAACTAGTTTGACTAGAGACATTATCTCTATATCAGTGTTTAATCCATTCTGGATAAACCTTTATATTCTAGAACACTATGTGTTTCATTATATAAAAATGATACTGAGATAAATACATTAGATGTAAATAACAGAATTTATATTTTGAATATAAATAAAATCTCAAACATATAAAATGACAAATAAATAGCTCAAATTGATTTGATCGATAAAGACTTATTTGTGGCATTGTTGTCTAGGACACAATTAAACAAGACTCGTATATCCACACTTTGAAGGGGGGGTACTAGGACTGATTTGACTATTCAAATGAGGTCTGCGAATCTAGTTTATTAGGTAAAGTACCTAAAATACTATTTACTTGGTAATAGTAAGGGCCACCGATCTGTTAGCCCTATTCATGGTGAAGTTAGTGGGCCCATATCTAGCTGGACTAGATGTGAACATGAATATTTCGTGACCTTAACAGATGTAGCATCACGTTATGGTTTTGTGTTTCTTTTGAAGAATACAAATCGGAAACTTTAAAGTTTCGACACGAAGTAAACAAACAGATCGGCTATAGTATTATTCCACCACGGTAAGACCGTATTGGAAAATACTTAAGCAGTAAGTTTCATATATATATGAAAGAGTACGGTGTTCTTTCATATGAGGACTCCTTCCGAGACACGTCAGTTAGACGGTGTGTCCAACTAAAACCAATTTTTGTTGGACATGATTAGGTTTATCACGAGTCGCTCTGAGCTACTATTTCCTTCTACAGGATATGTATTACAGTGCAAAACTTATTTAGAATAAGGTTCCATGAAAATTTGTTTGACAGATGTCATATAGGATATGAACAGGGAAGAAACGGGGTTTCTCATTCCTGATAATTTGGGTATGCCAGGCATAACGTTTGGATGATACCAAACTAAAAGACCCAAATGGATAAGTGCCAATATAGGTTATCCTAATGGAAACCTTAAGTATAATACTTGTAAATCTCACATGAGAACAATGTGATTGTTGCTCACCATGCGGTTTTCCTGAGAGGAATACCGATATGCAGTGGTCAGTGGGAGGATAGTGATACTCGATGAAAATCGGTGTAATACTGTTCAAGGCACGAAGTCCTTAATGGAACACAAACAGTTCATCAATAATGAATCTGTACCATTAATCTTCAAATACACAAGAACTTCGTAGATCGGATAAAGTCAGAAAACAACCTAGGGTATGGGTTTCTGATCTAACCTCATAAAGATGTCAATCTTATGGAGGTGTACCATCCGACTACGTTTTGAGGAAGTGATACGATGTGTCGACTACCTATTATGGCAAAGTGCCATGAATCCGAAATGGATTCCATGTATAACAGTTATTTCAGATATTAGTTGTTGTACCACAAGGCATTGTTCCTATTGGTACATTAAACATCTTCAAGGAAGACATACATGGATGGCAACATACCAACGTACAAAGCTAGGCTTGTGACGGAAGGTATCGTTATCAACATCGTGTTAATAACGGTTCAACCTTTTGCTTGTTGCCATGGTAAATCCATTTTGAAGATGCTTGTAGATAACTGTATATTTCATTTATGAAATATGTCAGTTACAAATCAAAATCGTTTCCTGAAAAGGAAACCTTTTGGAGAATGTTTATAACATTCTGACGATTTTGTATAACCGACAAACAAGGTTTGCGGATTATTCAATCCATGTTTGGATTGAAGCAAGCATAAAGTTCTTGGAACTGTCGTTTTGAAATAATCATAATGGTTTATGATTTGACCTCAAAACAAAATAATTCTTGTGTATATAAGGAGGTTAGTGGGAGTGCACTGACAGTTAAATTCCCATAAAGCAATTGGTGAAAGCTTGGCTTTCATAGATATTCTTTCATAGAAATTCTCCATAGAATTCTGGGGAGTAACAAACTTTATTCAAGGAATAAAGATCTACTGGGATAGATTTGGAGTTGTTAACACTCTCTGAGAAATTGTACATTTAAAATGTACTTGTATTGGTGTCTCATACGCTTCGAGCATATGGAGTCACAATCGGGTCAATCCAAGTGATAGTCACTGGATTGAAATTAAGAACATCTGTTAGTATCTCAGAGAACTAAAGATGCTGTCTTAAACTATGGAGAAGGAGAACTTGAAGTGACTGGGATCACTACAGCAAGTTTCCAAACAATTAAATACTACGGTACTATAAAGTTTGAATAACGGGACAGTGAGCTGGAAATCTTCCAAGCAAGATAATTGTTGCCGAATAAACAACAAATGCGGATTATTGCTGCAGCTGAGGCAGCAATAGAAGTCTTTTGGATTGAAATAAATCTAATTAGATTAGATATAGTTCTGTTAGCGGCTGAGCTAGGCGTCAGCACATGCTTAAAGGTCTCATCGACGATCCAGATATATACTTCTATATCATCTGATTCGTTCGGATCATACATCGTGGCGATGTGATGATCGTATAAATCGCGTCAAACGATAATCAAACAAATCCACTGAGGAAAACCTTTTCTCAGCAATTTGAGCGAACCATACATAGTTCGGGTGTTGGACACTTGAGTGACTCGCTATGTGCCAAGTGGGAGATTGTTGGATAATATGACCCATAGCGTCACTATTTGCACAGATCATTGTGTTGTTGTAGCAAATTAACTATGTAATAAGGAAATTGCACTCTCATCATTTGTGATTAGATCACCATAGATATATAAATGAAGAGAGGTCCCTATGATTAGTTCCTGGATTGAGATGATATGAGACAGTATCAGTCCACGAAGGATTAATCATTAAATATCCCTAGCCGTAGTATTATCGAGACTGGACATCGATAATGCGGAATAGGCTAGTATTGCACTTGTGTGCGTTGTGAGGGCACAACGACATAGTTCTCATATATATAAGTATTGGATACTTATGCAAGTGCGATAGGAGGTCGTGTTTCACCGATTGTACAGAAAACAGCTTCGCTCTGGATAGACCCCGCGGAATCCCATTGGTAGTATGTCTGCGTGTCTATGGGAGGCCGCATCAGGGTAGGTGTATATGATCTTAACCTGAGACTTGCATCGCTAGTACTTGTGACAATCGGTAAACTTTGGTTTTGGTGGTTGGGGGACCTAAACTGGTTCTGTGTTCACCTCTTCTGGGTTTATCAGGAATCGTAGTGCACTGGGTGTGATGTCAAGATGGAAGTGTCACTTCAGACATATGGAGTTGATGATCGCGCAGGATACAGAACTAGTGCTCTATAAAAGGTTGCAACCGTCGGGACAATATGACTAGGTCAGGATTGCCCGATTCACAGAGACTAGTTGCTTGATGTCCGATATATGTTTCGTACGGGGCAGACACAATTCCAGCCCCAGGCCTAACATGTGATCGTCCGATACTGAATCGATATACGCAATACAATATAATTGTATACTACACTTGATACAGATCTTAATATTCTTAAAAGGATATGTCCGGAGAATTGGTAGACATCGTGCTTTGCTAGGAGCCGACCATGTCTCGTAAATCGGTAGAACGTAGTACTTGTACGTACGTGATTCGGGCACACCGACGACCGTATTTACTACCTATTATCCGGAGATCTCATGGGTCGCTTCCCGATAATGCACCGATGACGCATAACTCGCACTCATTAATAATCTGGGATTATATAGAAGAAAGAGAAAATTAATCTAGGATTAATTACGGAGATATTTCATCTAGGATAAAATATCGTCTTGAGAGAGAGATAACAATTAATTCGGAATTAATCAATTAAATTAATATATTCGATATATTAAACAAAATTGGATTTCGACGCGGAATTAAAATTAGATTTTAATTCGGGCGAACGAATTAATTTAGAATTAATTCGTTAGCGACGTGAATAGTGAATTCGCTAGGCGTAATCATTTAATTACGACGTGACGGAAAAATCGTTAATTTGGAATTAACGAACCTGAGCCCGAGTGTGATTGCGAGCGCATTTGTATTTCGAATTCGAGTGCGGCATCGCAAGTCACATCAAGCGTCAAATCAATCGTCACATCAAGCGTCAAATCAAAAGTCACTTTGAGTGATTGATTGATTGATTGATTGATTGATTGATGGAAGGATTGATTGATTGACTTGCATCACATCACTTTATTAAAGTGACATGTGAATAGTTGATGTAAGTAGGTGTAATAGTGTTTGGAGGGAAAAACATTTACTTTTGATTTTAATTTAATCAATTAAGTAAATGGTTTTAATATATTTTCTTGGAAAATATATAAAGCATTTTTTGGAAAATGCTTTACTAAGCTATTACACTTTTTTCACCCTTTTCTCTCTCACCATTTCTCCTCTCCTCTCACGCCATTTTGAAGCCTTTTTACTGGTTTTTCAAACCAGTTTGGGCGTGACTTTGGGAAGCAAATGAGTGGATTTCATTTGATTATATCTAGTGCTAGCACACTTGTGAACATTGCGAAGGTGTTAGGGAGGTTCACCCATGAGGCGGGACTCATCCGACGGAGTTTGGAGCTTCGTTTTGAGACCCGAAACTGCCAAACCAGTGAGCATGGACTGCTGCAGTGGCGTGAGCAAGGCAGTGAGGTTTTTGGCTTGAAACGTCTTCAAATCGACTCAACCGATCGATGTAAGTATTCCGCTACCTTCGTCGATGTATTTACACATTAATTTCATTGCTTGTTTGATATTGGGACCTTAATAAAAACTAACAGATTTATCATCCTCCACTAATAGAGATTTGATAACAAATAAATCATATTTACTTGTAGCCTTCTTCTCTTTCATCTCAGTAAAGTATTTAGGATAGTTCATTTTTCCAATGACCGTCCTTGTTGCAGTGGAAACACTTTCCCTTGGGCTTGGCATCCTTGGAGCATTTCTTGTTATTCTTCTTCATAGTCTTTGTCTGAGCCTTCCTAGTGCCTTTCTTCTTTTTCAGCTCAGTAAGGTATTTAGGAGATTCGATAACATTTGCCTCTCTACTTGGCATACGAGGATCCACCAGCATGGACTCGTAATGGGTGAGATCATTCAGCAACAGAGTCAAAGTAAAAGACAACTTGTTCATAATATAGTTCCTTTTAAACTGTAAGAAACTCTTCGGAAGAGTTTCCATGATCATGGTCACCTGGCTTCGCTCTTCAATACGAGTGCCATGTGTTTCGAGCGTATTAAGGTAGGTCATTGATAAGTGCATGAAAATGTACTTTGAACATCGCTAACTCGGTTTGATTATCATGTATTTAATCTTAATTATAGTTTATTTTGTGTCTTGTTATTAGGAAGCAATGGAACATGGATATTGGAGCAATTACGCATGTTTCAAGACCTTACGGATGTATCAGAAGCACGCGGGAAGAGCTGAAGCACAAAATATGGCAAACCAAAAAAGAAACAGCAGACGCCGCGGTGTCCCTCAGAGAATTTGCCCATACAAACTACTCGAGAGTTGGGCACCGCAACCTCTATTTTTTGGCACCGTGGTGCCCCGATAATGTCCCATAAACTTATTTTAGCCGAGTTTTATGCATATATGGACTTCGGGACTTCTCTATAAATACCTAAGCTCGTCCATAACCCTAAGAACGGAGAGAAAACACACAAAAAAGAGTTAGAAACACAATTTCAATAGAGAAGAACGAAGAAGATTCAAGCCAGACAGTATGTCTCTCCGATCTATCAAGGCTATGTCTCTCTTCTGCATGGAGAACTAATATCCTAGGCAAATCTAAGGATGGATTCTTGTAATTGATTTCTTATGTTCATGTTGGATTCCTGGATGCTTTTTAACGTTTAATACAATTGATGATTCATTGTTCTTCATTATCTTCTGATTCATAATCTAGAGATTATGTTTTACCAACTTGCATATAGGAATAATCATGCTTCTTCTATGTGTGATTGGGGAACCCGATTGTGACTGGTAAAGTTGTTTTATGAGTTAATCTTCTGCTGCAGTATTGCATGTGGGTATATTATCGATGTTAGATAGGTCAAAATGATAACTTGGTGTGTCGTTAACATAGAGAAAATAATTCATCGGTTACCTTAGAACTTAATACGTTTTGAATTGAATTATCTTACGATTGTTGGTTTGGGATGTGAAACCTTCAATTGAGTAAAAAAAGGAACCAACACAGAGTATAAGAATTTGATACAAGAGAGATTCCCGATGATTTGTTGTTTCTCTCTACTGATACCTTTTACGTGCTTTTATAATCTTTGTTTTACATTACCAAATCAATCCATCTATTTTCATTAAGTTATTGCTAACGTTTGTTTAAGTAAACATTTTCTTTATAACCATCCCTCTGAGGAATCGACACCCCAACTATACTGTGATAACCGTAAGTACTTTTTCAACGTAATCAAATTTTGGCGTCGTTGCCGGGGAGACGGTTTACCTGCAAAATGAGCAGGTTTGCTTAGTCAACAACAAAGCAGTAACTTCATTCCAGTTTACTTTTTATTTTTATTTATTTATTTTATTTCAATTTTAGTTTTAGTTTAGATTTAGATTTTGAGTTTATTATTTTATTTTTTGTTTCTTGTATTATTTGTGTTTAAGTGCATGCCTACACTTAGGGATCGGTTGGGTAGATTTATTAGAATTGAAGAGGACGATTCAGATTCAGACAACATATTTGAAAACCTTTTTGCTACACCACCTAGATCTAGCACACACAACATGAATGAGTATGAGAGACCACCCATTAGGTCTCTTGAATAGTACCTCTATCCCACTCGTACAGCTACACCATCATGCACAATGTTTCCCCCTAATGCACTACATATAGACTTTAAACCTGGAATGATACAATATCTCCCAACCTTTCATGGTTTGGAGAATGAGAACCCTTATGTGCACATTAGAGAGTTTGAAGAAGTCGTAACAACCTTCCATGACGGATTTGGGACCACAGACACAATTAGACATAAGTTTTTTCCTTTTGCCCTTAAGGATAAGGCTAAAAGCTAGTTTTATTATTTGAGACCTCGCTCAATAGGATCATTGGGTGAGATGACACATCTATTTTTCAATAAATATTTCCCACACCATAAGACTAATGCCTTGAAAAGACAGATCTCTACCTTCTCCCAGAAAGACAATGAAACCCTTTATCAAACTTGGAGAGGTTTAATGAGATGTTAGCTAGTTGTCCTCTCCATGTGTATGAGAGTTGGCGCTTAGTGAGTTATTTTTACCAGGGCCTAACCCTTAGAGAGTGCCAATTTGTTGAGAATATGTGCAATGGTGAGTTTATACGGAATGACCCTGATGAGGCACTAGAGTATTTAAATGACCTAGCTGAAAAATCTCACACTTGGAATGGACCCAATGCCATAGATAGCAACGATAGGACATGTCCCACTCCTTCTAGTGGAGGCATACACCACTTTAGGGAAGATGATAGTCTTAAAGCACATGTTGAGCTATTAACTAGAGAGATATGGCTTTAAAAGCCAAAGATAGAAAACATATGCATACAGTAGCCCAGTTAGAACCCCAATGGGTATGTTTTATGTGTAAGGGGATTGACCATCCGGCCCAAGAGTGTTCTTTATATGGTGAGATGGGGGAAAAATATGAGGAACAATGCAATGCCTTCGGAATATACAAGAAACCATATACACCATATTCATATACTTGTAATCCTGGTTTGCGGGACCACCCAAATCTTAGTTGTAAACATGAGTCTCAACAACCCACTCAAACATCACAGCCTAGAGGTTACAATGCCCTATAGTATCACATACCAACCAATTCTAGAAACTCATTAGAAAATACTATGCAAGCATTTGTAGAGGCCTAGAAAAAAACGAATCAAAGGTTTGAGTCATTAATAGATCATGTGGTTGAAGAAAATATGGAGATAAAGAGTCAAGTCTCTAAATTAAATAACGTGTTAAGTGTGCATGAGTCAGGAAAATTCCCATCTCAAGCACAACCAAATCCATGAGGACAACATATGGCATAGTTCGACCATGATGCGTCCAATATAAAGAATCTTAATGCCATAACCACTCGGAGTGGTAAAGAGATAAATATGGAGGACACTTCCAACACTAAAGGTGACACCATATGTAGTAATGCATATATTTCTCAAGAAGAACAAGTGCCACATATCCCAGTTCAAGTACCATTCCCTCAAGCTCTTAGGCATACTGCGAGAGCAACAGATCCTAATGGTGAGATCCTAGAACATTTAAAGCAAGTAAAGATTAACCTTTTTTGTTACATGTGATCAAACAGGTCCCTACATATACGAAGTTCTGAAGGATCTATGCATCATGAAAAGAAAGCATCATATGAAGAATAATGCATTCCTGACAGAGCAAGCGAGTGCAGTGATTGACCAGAGGGCTCCACCAAAATACAAAGGCCCAGGATGGCCCACTATTGCTTGCCACATTGGCACATATGATTTCGGTCAGGCTCTATTAGATTTAGGTGCTAGTGTTAATCTTATGCCATATTCTATCTATGTGTAGCTAGGATTTGGAGAGATTAAACCTACATCTGTGGTTTTACAGTTAGCTGATCGCTCGATCAGAACACCGCGGGGAGTAGTTGAGGATGTTTTACTTCAAATCGATAAATTCTACTACCCTGTTGATTTTTTGATTTCAGATACACAGTCCATGGTTAAAACTGAGTCAAAAATTCTTCTCATCTTAGGGAGACCTTTTCTTGCTACAGCTAATGCTCTTATTAATTACATGAATGGTCTCATGAAGTTATCATTCAGGAATATGACATTGGAAGTGAATATTTTTCACATTGGAAAACAACCACAAGATGATGACGAGTGTCCTCACACATATCTAATAGACACAGCCGTGCCAGAAAAAACTTCCATACAACATGAATCTAACCCGCCTGAACACATTCTTCTTAATTCTGAAATTTTAGATACTCTTGAATCCACTATAATTCCGGATATTTCTATTGGCTTTTCTATTTTTCAAAATCATGGAATACGAGTGTGGCAACCACAGTTTGAGGCCCTACCAGGAGACAGAAAGAAATCGAAGCCTTCCGTAGTGAAAACGCCAAAGGTTGAACTAAAGCCATTACTAGAAGCTATCCAACCTGCGTTTCTCAGACCAGGTGATACCTTTCCTATTATTATTTCATCTGAACTAAGTACATCACAAAGTGAAAAATTACTTGGCATATTTAGTGAGCATAAATCTGCACTAGGTTGGACTATAGGTGATATTAAAGGTATTAGCCCATTGATTTGCTCCTATAAGATTCACATAGAAGAGAGAGTTATCCCTCGCAGAGATCCTCAACGTAGACTTAACCCCACTATGAAAGAATTTGTGAGAAATGAAGTGATAAAATTGCTTGATGCGGGTATTATATACCCAATTACTGATAGTAAATGGGTTAGTCCTACGCAAGTCATCCCTAAGAAGTTAAGCATTACTGTCATGTAGAATGAGGCATGAGAACTTGTTCCTACTAAGGTAGTCACGGGATGACGCATGTGTATAGATTATAGGAAGCTAAATGCCGCCACCCGGAAAGACCACTTCCCATTTCCTTTTATCGACCAAATTCTTGAGAGGGTAGCAGGTCACCCATTCTATTGCTTTCTAGATGGTTATTCTAGATACTATCAAATTGAAATATCTTTAGAAGATCAAGATAAAACCATATTCATCTGCCCATTTGGTACTCATGCTTTTCGTCGCATGCCATATGGTTTATGTAACGCACCTGCTACATTTCAAAGATGCATGTTGAGTATTTTTAGTGATATGATTGAGAAATGCATGTAAGTGTTTATGGATGATTTGACTGTCTTTGGTAATTCTTTTGATGCATGTTTACTTAATCTAAAGGTTAGCTTGATGTCAGGAAAAAGGTATTGTTTTGAATTGGGAAAAGTGTCACGTCGTGGTTTCTTCAGGTATTGTTTTGGGTCACATTGTCTCTTCTAAGGGTATTGAAGTCAACAATTCAAAAATTGAGTTGATATACAAGCTACCAATAACTAAAACTATGAAAGATGTTCGGGCTTTTCTTGGGCATGCTGGTTTCTATATGGGGTTTATACAGAATTTTTCTTATATATCTAGACCACAATGTAACCTTCTTGTTAAATATTCTTCGTTTGAATGGATACAAGAATGTGAAGATGCCTTCAAAATGTTAGCCACTAAACTCACCTCTGCCCCAATTATGCAACCACCTGACTGGAATTTTCCATTTGAAATTATGTGTGATGCTAGTGACTACGCAGTTAGAGCAGTTTTAGGACAAAGAAGAGAAGGGAAGCCTTTTGTTGTCTATTATGCTAAAATGACCTTAAATAGTGCTCAAATGAACTATTCCACAATTGAAAAAGAACTGCTAGCTATAGTTTTTGCTTTGGATAAATTTCATATATATCTTATTGGCTCACCTATCACTATTTTTACTAATCATGCAGCTCTTAAGTACCTCATTTCGAAGAAGGATGCTAATGCAAGATTGATTAGGTGGATCTTTTTGTTACATGAATTCGATCTAACCATCAAGGATAAGAAGGGAGTTGAAAATGTGGTAGCAGATCATTCTTCTCGATTAGAGTTTAACGACTCTGCCGATGTCCCACCAATTCGTGATGATTTCCCTGATGAACATCTTTTTGCAGTCACACAAGCGCCATGGTATGCACATATTGTCAATTATTTAGTTTCTGGTGAGTTTCCATCCATTTAGAGTGCACAATATAATCGTAAATTCCTGGTTGAGGTATGTAACTTTTATTGGGATGATCCATATTTATGTAAATATTGCCCTGACCAAATATTGCGACGTTGCATTCATGAAGATGAAGTTTTAAGTATACTTACCTTTTGTCATTCCTATGCATTTGGAGGTCATTTTTTAGTAAAGAAAAATGCTGCCAAAATTTTATAGTGTGCCTTTTATTGGCCCACTCTATTTAAGGACACAAACGGGTTATGTCGCTCTTATGAAAGGTGTCAAAAATTAGGAGCACTATCCCGTCGTCATATGATGCCTCTTAACCATATTCTTGTCATTGAAATATTTGATTGTTGGGGTATTGATTTTATGGAACCTTTTCCACCTTCTTTTGGGTACCTTTACATTCTTTTTGCAGTCGATTATGTGTCTAAATGGGTTGAGGCAGTGGCGTGCTGAGCAAATGACAATACTATTATGGATAAATTCTTAAAGGAACATGTACTGTCACGCTTTAGTACCCCGCGTGTCATTATTAGTGATCAAGGAACACATTTTTGTAATCGATCATTTGAGGCTTTGATGCGCAGGTATAGTGTGGTTCATAAGATTTATACTACTTATCACCCACAGAAAAATGGCCAGGCAGAGTTAGCAAATAGGGAGATGAAAAAAATATTGGAGTAAACGGTAAATCCCGACCGCAAAGATTGGTCTTTACGACTACCAGATTCACTTTAGGCCTATCGCACTGCTTACAAATCCCCACTTGGGATGTCTCCTTATAGGCTTATATTTGGAAAGGTGTGTCATTTACTTATTGAGTTAGAACATAGAGCCTATTGGGCTATTAAAACTCTTAACTTTGATCTAAGTACTGTAGGTACACATCGGAAGCTACAACTGACAGAACTTGAAGAATTGAGGAATGATGTGTATGAAAACTCCCGCATCTACAAAGCAAAGATGAAAGATGCCCATGACAAGCAGATAATGAGGAAGAATTTTGAGCCCAACCAAAAGGTCTATCTCTATGACTCCTGACTCCATCTTCACCCAGGCAAGTTGCGATCCAGATAGACTAGACCTTTTATTGTGAAGCAAGTTTTCCCCCATGGAGCTGTCGAAGTGGAAGATCCCATTGACGATAGAGTGTTCACAATAAATGGACAAAGATTAAAACCGTTCTTGGATAATAAGACTCATGCGGTAGATGATGCCCATCTTACTGACCCCACTTATGAGGATTGATCTTCATTTCCCCATTATTGTATATTATTTTATTTATTTATTTATTATATATTTATTTTTAATTTTTCTTCTTTATTCCTTTTGTTTTGTTTCGTTTCCTGTTTCTTTTGCAGGATAACACAACCCTTCATCCAGGTTCACGAACTCTCTAGTCAGGTGAACTCATTCCTTTTCTTTCGTCTTTCCTGTTGTTACATTGAGGACAATGTCTAAATTAGGTTGGGGGTGATTATCATGTGTTTTACTTGGTTGTGTGTGTGTTATTCTTGTTGTTCTATTGTGTTATTCCTATTATTCTATTAAAAAAAATTGTTTTGTTTGTTTTTAGTCCTTAATAGTAAAGCATAAGTCCAATGATGATATTGTTTGCTTTAGGGTGAAATCCTAGAAACGATAAGTTCTTTAATGTATTTGTATCTGATGCATTGAGTAGTTGATCTAGGTTAGACTCGTACACACTTAACTATAGGTTTTTAGCAGTGAAAACCTAGGTAGTTGGCAAGGTGACTAGTTGAAGAAATTGCATGTCGATGAATGACCGTTTGCTTAGATGTCTATCCTGATTTGCTAGTGTTATGATGTGCGATATGGTTAAAAAAAATAATAATAAGAGAAAGTCTCGAAAGAAAGAAATTAAACCACCTATAACCGATAAGCGGGAAGCTACCCATGGGTGAGTGTTAGGACCACCATGAGGAGAAATGCTACCTTAAAGGGTAGGTTGTTAAAGAAAAGGGAAAAAAAGACAACGAAAGAAAAGAAAAAAAAAATCATACAATGTTGAGCACCAAAAGGCAATTACAGAGCGTATTTGAGATATCTAGGTTGGTTTAACCCATCAGATCCCAATTTTTAAATGAAATCATTGAGTTGGCTTACTTAGTAATCAAACTGTGAATGAACCTACACACACACACTATGAGTTTGGCTTAGATGATTTATTCAAGGACTTGGATTTGAGTTGCGTGAGTACTTTGAAAGTTCTCTGATTTCATTGTTGGGCATTATTTGAGGACATTAATATGTGTAACTTTTGGGACTATTTCATTTTATTTTTGCATGATTGTATATGTTTTGAATGACGTTTATGGGTGTCGTCGCTGTAAGCCCTCACGAGACTATAACTCGTCCACTAGGGCCACCTAGGGGTTTAAAGGCTTGTTGCATGTGCTAAATGCAATCATGATCCCTACGAAAATGGCTTAGATATTTTTTATTTATTTTAAATTTAGTTTAGTTCTTATTTTCTTTTTACGCTTGAATAGCTAGGGACTAGCAATAAACTGGTTGGGGGTTGTGATAAGTGCATGAAAATGTACTTTGAACATCGCTAACTCGGCTTGATTATCATGTATTTAATCTTAATTATAGTTTATTTTGTGTCTTGTTATTAGGAAGCAATGGAACATGGATATTGGAGAAATTACGCATGTTTCGGGACCTTACGGACGCATCGAAAGCACGAGGGAAGAGCTGAAGCACAGAAAGCGGCAAACTAGAAAAGAATCAGCAGGCGCCGCGACACCTAATTCTTGGTGCTGCGGCGCCCCTCAAAGAATTTTCCCATACAAACTACCCAAGAGTTGGGCGCCGCATGTTAGGGATATGCCATATACCCAACTTGTGGATGGGCTATATGTATATGTATTTGTAATATTTTCATTAATTAATAAAATGGCAATCTTTATTATACGTGTCTTACATAACTTATATGAATCATCAACACTGTAATAAGGCCCTTGGAGTAATAAGAAGATGGCTTCCACGCCTTATGAGAATCATTACTCTTAAATATTCCTAGTCATAGTTTTGTGAATAACTTGGGTGTTCACAAAGCGGAAAGACTATCATGATGATATGATCCGCCCTTTAAGTGGGGTAGCCGATCTCATAGGCTACTAGCGGAGATCCGTCTGCTTAGTGTATCACATGGATGCATGATTTGCTCGTGTCCATTGAACTGACCGCCGAATGTTTTCATATGGAGTGTTTATCCTATGTGTCTGTGAGAACTTTCATGTATCGATTATATTACTAGTCCTTAGACTTGAGGTCTTTACAATCTTATGTATGGATCAAATAACTTTGACATTCTCCTTCCCCGGTTCAAAAGATCCGGTCATAAGGGTATGATTGGGTCATTTGTTGAAACACATGAAGTTTGTAAATATACAATAGAGAATCGCCACTCCCTCGGATAATATTTTCTTATAAGAGTAGTATTCCAGTTCGCGGGTTGATATGTGTGATCAGTGCTTGAGATTGTGGCCACAGCGGAAGAATCATGTGAGATTCTTGGGTTAACACGATTCATGACGCTATCAATATCATACATTTGACCATATGGGTAGACACTTTCCGTACCCTAGGTCAATAGGTGGGGATACAGTGAGGCGAGGGACCGTATCATATGTAAATCACATACAGAAAGGGTATATATATCTTTCCTTCTCATTTGGGGGCCTTGGCATGTTGCTATATATCAACCTTGGTCATTGAAATCGAACGACCATCTGATCAGTGGATAATTTATGTTCGATTAAATTATCACGATTCATTTCATGTCCAACTTGAGAGGAACCCAAAAGGTCACACACAAGAAAGTTGAAATCAATGGTTAACAGTGCACAGTACATATTTAACAGCATATATGATTGATGTAGGAATTGTTCATAAATGGTTCAATATGTTTAATTATTAAACAGATCATTTATGAGATTCTATAGTGGCTTAGGGATTGGTGAATGACGATAGGGGCACTTTGGGAATTGGAATTAAAAAAAATATTATTCACGTGAATAGTACCGTGTGAATAGTAATTTTTTTTTTGTTATTTTTGTAAGTTGTTTTGAATTCCAATTCGACCCAAACTCTTATTAGGGTTTTATAATCTCATTAAACCACTAAATTAAGATCCAATGGCTAAGATTAAATTGGCTTTTATCCCACATCGGATTCTTAATTAATTTTGTTGTCTTTGGAGCACTATATAAACCCAAAGAATTCTTCAAAAAATTTTGCACCAAACCTTTCAAATCTTGGGTTTATATAAGTGAGCAACTCTAAAGTTTTAAGAGTAAGCCACTAATTTTGAGGATCCTTAAGTCTAATTGACTAGAGGAACCTCGAGTTAAAAGTTTTGGGGTATTTGCCTAGGCTAGCACCTGGGCAAAATACCCGTGCACTCAAGGCGTAGTCTTGCCGTTGAGTTTTGGCTTTGGTGTGTGCATTTTTGGAGGCCACACACTTGGGTGCCTCTTTAGAACGTGGAAGAGCTTGCTGAGTTCGAGAAAATCTTGTAGATTGGAGGGAGTACTGGAGGAGTCTACGGTTCAAGTAAGTCTTTTTCTTTCTTTATTTTAATTAGAGTTCTTATAATAGTTAGCATGTTTAGGTTTATGTTCTTTGCATGTTTTATGAGTTTTATGCTTAGAATATATAGTAACATGCCTGGGCCTGTAGAATAATCAAAACAAATGGGTATTGGGTAAAGGGAAAGCGGCATCATAATTTTAATTATTTATTTTTCCGCTACGCAATCGCGGCCGCTTCCCAACAGTGGTATCAGCGCGCCGGTTTTGTTTTGATAAGTTCTCACTCATTTAAAATCGAAATTGGGTGTTTAAAAGATCGTTGGAAAGCTAACACCCTGAACTTAATTTTAGGCACAAGTCTTGCATGATTTGGTTAAGATTTGAATTGTGAAATTGCATTTAAAGTTCACGCGTCTGCAGAAAAAAGTGAATAGTAAATTTATTTGAATAAAATAAAATGCAATATCATAATTAAATATTAATCAAAGTTATTTAATGCCAAAAATAATTCCAATATATTAAAACTCATATTCTTGATGATTCTATGTATGATTAGAATTGGCATGATTATTTTAGGGTGCAAGCATCTAGAGACTTTCTAAGAAATAGAGAGTGTATTGTTTATCCCTTAGCTAAGTAATTATTCTGTGATGAACTTAGAGATTTATTACCTTTAAGGCTAATAAATATAAATAACTTGTTTATAATAAAATACCTTATAAAAGATACAAGTGGGGTGGGACCAAGGCGTTAATAAAACTTTCCAAACTAAAGTTAATTTAACCAAATGTATTATTAGAGTTAGATAATGATTTGGTGTCTTCCTTCACTCACTACCTTTTTATAGCCAAAAGGAAAAGCTGTGAAGACATCTAGATAATCATTTACTCAAAGCTTACCTTAAAGCATATTTAAAGTGTTGGACTAATTTGGAGGATCTATTGTTTATTCCTGTCACCAAGGCGATAAGAGCCTAAGAGGTAAGGGTATTTAAGAGAGTTCGCTCCACCCTCCCTCTGGGGAATTTTCAATGGAGGAATCCATTTGACAGTTATTCACTTAAACTTGCTAAAATCCTCAATAATAATTTAAGTCTAAAATTTGCCTCCCATTGTAAAGTATAGACCCAAGGGGCTTAAAACGTATTGGCAGGACTAGGCTTTACCAGACTGACCAATACCAATTTGTCCCTAAATTGTACTATTGACAATGGTTTGACTTTTCTGAGTCATAAGACACAGCGACCCTTAGGCGTGGTCTTATAACTTAGTGGCAAAGATTAGTTGTCCACAAGGACTAGCATAAGCTATGGAATGTTTGATTTCCCAACCCAATGATCAAGGAATTGTGATTATATCATCAATTGGTTAGGAACCTACCTAATTATCGTATTAATAACGACCGGCCCTAGTCGGAGTTATGAAGTGATGATAATGGGATCCTTGCCCACAAGAAATCCATCTTATTGGGGTTGATGCGATTTGCTTAAAATTTTAAAACAATCGAGTGGGAGCAAATTCATAATATTAAAAGCCAATGTTATTATGAAACATTAATGAAACATATTCCTAATTTTAACATTCTCTCTTAATAGGTGGGTTAAAATATTTCACAAACATTCAAATGGCAAACAGAGTATCACTTCGTTCCATCCTTGATGAGCATAAGCTCAAAGGAGACAACTACAATAACTGGTTTAGAAACCTTAAAATTTTCTTACGATAAGAAAAGATTTTCTAGTTCTTGAAAGTCCATTTCCCCTGAACCCGCAGAAGATGCTGACCAAAATACATTCGATGCTTGGAAGAAACACGTCGATGATGATGAGCAAGCAGTTTGCATAATGCTTGGCTCTATGTCGGACGAACTTCAGAAAGCTCACGAAGATATAGATGCTCAAACCATCATCTTTCACTTGAAGGAGTTGTATGCAACTTCTGTTCATACCGTGAGATTCCAAGTGTCATGTGCCTTATTCCAAACAAGGTATAAGGAATGATCTGTTAGTGGACATGTGCTTAAGATGATTGGCCATATTGAAAAATTGGCCAACCTCGGGTTCATCATTGATCATGAGATATGTCAGGATCTAATTCTTTAGTCCTTACCAAAAGAATTCTCTAACTTTATTATGCAATTTCATCTGTCTGATAAAGAAGCTACTTTAGTATAATTGCACAATCTGATAAAGCAAACAGAGAATGATTTGAAACTGGAGCTTAAAACCTCCGTCATGCTTACAGGTACGGACCTGAAGCCACGAGGCCCAAAGAAAATAAGGGCAATGCCAAGGCTCCAGATCACCTAATGCCCAATGGTAAGGTGGAGAAGAAAAAGGAAATGGGAAATGTCTCTTTTGTGGAAAGAAGGGTCACTGGAAGAAAGACTACAGATCCTTGAAAGACAAGGAAGCTAGGGAAGCCCAAGAATCCAAGAAACCCAATGCTTCAGATATGTTGTATATGACTAAACTATATTCTCAAAACTCTGAACCATCTACTTGGGTGCTTGACACCGGTTGTGGGACTCACTTTTATAACAATGTGCAGGGCCTGAGAAACAGTAGGAGACTTCGTCATGGGGAGGTTGACTTATGCATGGGTAATGGAGCAAAACTGGCTGTATTGTGCGTGGGGACTTATTCATTAGTTTTGCCGAATGGTTTAGTTTTAGACTTAGAAGATTGTTTTTATGTACGTTCTCTAGTAAAGAACATCATTTCAATTTCTTCTTTATGTAATAAAGGCTTTTCATGCCTAATAAGTTGTAATGAATGTTCTATTTATTTCAATGAAATAAAATATGGAGATGGTATTTTGAATAATGGTATCTATGTCTTACAAACTAACAAAGAATGTTCAACCTCTAATATATACAACGTTAACTCGAATAATCTCAATGAATTACTTCTATGGCACAGTCGCTTATGTCATATCAATGAAACGAGATTAACTAAGCTACATAAGGATGGGTATTTCAGACCCTTCAAATATGAACCTTATGGAACTTGTTAGTCTTGTTTACTTGGTAAAATGACCAAATTACCCTTCAAAGGTAAATGACAGCATACAGCGGAGACATTAGAACTCATACACTCTGATGTATGCGGACCAATGTCAGTCACCGCTAGAGGTGGATTCTCCTACTTCAT
>SKCR01010426.1:0-22474 GCA_019454045.1 Zanthoxylum bungeanum | reverse complement strand
CTTCCTAAACATATTTGAGGATATAATTGAATCAATTTTCATAAATCACAAGAAATGTTTGAAGGCATTTTAATCATTTTATTATTTTTGAAACCGTATCAGACCATCAAACTAAACAAAAACATATTATTTAACCATATCATATTATATCATCTTTTCAACAATGGTAACAGTATAATACCATACAAAACTATACCATACCATATATTATTAAATTATTGTGATTTCAATTTTTTTTTTAAAAGTTGTTGGATGAATTTTAGGTAAGATATTTATTACTTAGGAAAAAAAATTAAAAGGATCCTAGACTTTTAAAAACCAAATCTGCAAAAAATAAAAAAGATAGAATCAATCATTGGTACAAAAACACTTGACCTACCAACAATCTCTTCCCAAAAGAAATCAAAATGACAAAGATAAAAAGTAAAACTATTTAACTAACACATGAAAATATCACATTTAAAAAAAAAAGTAATGTCTCAAGCATCCTATATCGACAAGATTCTTGTGCGATTTGGAATGCAGAATTCCAAGAAAGGTAATTTACCTTTCAGGCATGAAATTCATTTGTCTAAGGAACAGTCTCCTAAGACACCTCAAGCAGTTGAGGAGATGAAACATATTTAATATGCTTCAGCAGTTGGAAGTCTTATGTATGCTATGTTATGCACGAGACCGGACATCTGTTTTACAGTGGGAGTAGTCGGTGGGTTTCAATCCAAGCCAGTATTATATCATTGGGTGGCGGTGAAACACATTCTCAAGTATTTTTGGAGAACGAGAAATTATATGCTAGTATATTCTGGTGAGGATATGATCCTCAAGTGATATACAGACTCTGATTTTCAGACGGATGTAGATTCTAGAAAATCAACATCCGGATCAGTATTCACCCTAGGTGGTGGAGCTATTATATGGAGGAGCATAAATCAATCTTGTATTGCTAACTCCACCATGGAGGCTGAATATGTAGCAGCTTGTGAAGCAACTAAAGAAGCAGTCTGGCTCCGTAAATTCTTGGCAGATCTGGAAGTTGTTCCAGATATAGATAAATCATTTACACTTTATTGCGATAATAGTGGAGCAGTGGCGAATTCCAAGGAACCAAGAAGCCACAAACGAGGTAAGCATATTGAGATAAAATATCACCTTATCATGGAGATAGTGCAGAGAGGAGATGTCATTGTCACGCAGATTTCATCCGCAGACAACCCAGCTGATCCGTTTACAAAGACCCTATCGGCTACAGTTTTTGAAGGTCACCTAAAAAGTTTATGATTACATGACATGTCTCATTTGCTCTAGTTCAAGTGGGAGATTGTTGGCCTATATGCCCTAGAGCTTCATGTGTTGTAAAACGGAATTGATTATTGTAATAATTATAAACGCATTATTCATTTATCAAAGTTGTTTGATTTAAATTACATATTGTCCAATTGTCTTGTTTACCTTGATTACTTTTGTACCTTCAGACTTAATGTATGTTTGATGCACAAGAGGATTTAAGTCTAAAGTTAGTAATCTAAATTGTCCATAGAGAGCAAACAGAGTGGTTACTTTGTTTGTGGTTTATCTATAGCTGCGGTTCATTCTATACTTGTATGACGACCTTGATCTGGGTTCGTTCATGTGGTGATATGGGAATGGAGGCACCTTGTATGATATGATCATATAGAACTGGACTCAGATAATAATGAATTTCTTTTAAATCCGTTAACCCAAGAAATTCATTTTATCTACTAGATGATCATATATGGATTAATCTTAATCCTGAGTGTACTACGAACTCCTGCATGTCAGGCTGTGTCATTTGATTTACTATGGTGAGGTTGGTGTAGCAGTCCCTGTCAATAACTAAATATTTTGGGGATATATTTTGGTGTGTAGCTGGGAAAGTTTAACATAGATATGGAATTCACTCATTCTTTTGAGAAGTAGAAGAATATCTCTTTTAAGAGTTGATTCGGGACTTGAACAATTTTGGGCGCTCAACTTTCCTATTACGAATAGAAAATATTATATTCATAATTGTTATGAATTAATTGTTCATTATAGAATCAATGGTGCTTAAGAGACAAAATAATTAGAGGGATATAGCAGACTTATGACTCGGCTCTATTTATGAGATATTCGTGAAGGGCTATATCCATATATAGTGACTATATTGATGGACACCGAAGTTGTTCGGCTTATATTTTCCATCTACGGTAACGGGAGTTCAACTTCGAGTTTTTAATGGAATAACGCGGAGTTAATAATTTGTAATATTTAATTAAAGAGTTTAATTAATATTTATGAATTATTGGAGCTCGAAACCGTATGTCCATTTAGTCCCCGTGCTAGCTCGATTAACTGTAGAAAACCTAATATAATTAAATTGTCTAATAATATGCCCACATTATATTTAAATATTATTAATATGATTAATAATATTTTTGTCACAAATGAAAATAATGTTAAATTAGTTTAATATAATGTTTTCTAATATTTTTTGATTATGAGATAATCAAATAATAATTATGAGATAATTATTACATCATAATTGATGATGAATATTTATGATAGAATTATGATATCATTATTTGATAATGGTAAATGCATTATCAAGATAAGCCTTAATGATTTTCCAAATCATCCACCGAGTTTTTGTTAATTAGTTTTGACCTAATTACCTAACTTATTCCATTAATTAATGGATTTGGTGGATAATCCAATCAAGTGTTTTTGCCATTTAAAATGGTGAGTGGATTTTGGTGGTTGAAGTTGGAAAGAATAAATTCTCTACATTCTCCACTCTATAAATAGAGTGATTTTTTGCAAAAACAATTTACACCAATTTCAACAAAAAAGAGTTAGAGAGAAAATTCAAGCAAATACAAAAGTTGTGAGAGAGTTTGAAAAACAAGATTTTTTTCTTAATTGTTAAGAGACAAAAATTCTACTTGAGTTAGATATTGATCTAATTCATCTTTCCAAAAGATTTTGTGACAATATCATTTCTCTAAATAGTTTAGAGTTTGATACTTCTCTAAATAGTTTAGAGTTTGACATTTGTGAGTGAAGCCCACAATTCGGTTTGTTGGTTTCGAGATATAGCTCGGAAGATTGAGTGGTTGATTCTACTGTAGAATCTCAAAGGAAATTCATCAAGAGTTTGGTGGAGTTTGACTTCAACAAAGAAGAAGGCAAAGAAAATTTTAAAGATCCGGTGCCACCACATTCGCAACTTCCGCCGCGCTAAGGAAAAGCTGTTTCCAACACTGTTGTGGTTGGTTTTGATGTTAAAATTGGTTTTAAGGTGTATTTAAATGATATGGGAAAATTGGAAGTATTTAGGATTGATTTGAAGGTGTTGAAATTGCTAAATGTCTAGGGAAGCGTCGCGACACTGAGAATCAGATCTAGAAGCATCACAAGTCCTACTCTTCCTCGTCGCGATGCCGGGATATTCATATCTCGCACTTTGGAGCGTCTTGACTCTCAAGGCTCCGCGTTGCTACTCCGAGGGCTGATGAACACTAAAATATCATTTTCTTCGTTCTGGAGTTTTCGAACTCCGATTTGGTCCCCATTTTTTCCTACAGACTCATATCGAAATGTAGTTTTCACTAAAATATTTTAAATTTTTTAAAATACACATATCTATGATATCCTTGGGTTAGACCCACTTCCACTACATGGGGCACCGATCCGACCCTAAGGGTTCCACAACTATCCCAATAGTTTAAAGATGGTATAAGTGTTGATATGAAGAAAGTTAAAACAGTGCATAGTTGGCCATGTCCTACAAATTCACCGAGATAAAAAAATTTCTGGGACTAGCAGGATATTATCGGAGGTTTGTGGAGAAATTTTCTAATATGGCAGCGCCTTTAAATAAAATTTATGTGGACTGATGAACGTGAGAAGAGTTTTCAAGAGTTGAATGGGTGTTTGAATTCAGCACCTGTACTAGCCCTACCATCAACCTCATGCGGTTTTGTGGTATTTTGTGATGTCTAGAATAGGTTTGTGCTGCTTATTGATGCTGCATGGCAGAGTTATTGCTTACGCATCCAGAAAGTTGAAAACATATAAGCCAAATTATCTTACCCACGATTTAGAATGGCTGTCGTAATTTTTTCTCTCAAGATTTGGAGACATTATTTGAACGGTGAACAGTTTGATGTTTACACTAATCATAAGAGTTTGAAATATATCTTTTATCAGAAAGACTTAAGCTTGAGACAAAGAAAGTGGGTGAAATTCTTGAAATATTATGATTGCTCCATTTTGTATCATCTAGGAAAATGAAAGAAAATGTGGTGGCCTATGTGTTAAACAGAAAATCGGTGATTAACTTAGCAAGCCTATAAAGTAACCTTATCACCTCCAAATTTTGGCAATTTTTTTTAAAAAAAATTCTTCATTCTTCTTAAATTTAGGTTTATACCGTGTCTTTGTTCATCAAGGATAATACTTGTTGTCACGTCCATACATTATAAAACACATGTCATAATTTTTTTTCCTAGAGAAAAATATACCTTCGCTTTATAGAAAATCGACAATCAAACTCTATACTTTTTAATGTTGAGTTTGACAAAATGTATTGCATTAAAAATATAAGTTTATTTATAAGATATGGAACAAATAATAAAGTATAAGTTAGCGGAAAAAAATAATATGGTATTTGTGCAGTTTGTTTTTGTGAGAGTATAATAAGCTAGTATTAACCATGTGTTTGGAGTAACGTTTAAAAGTTAGTGTATACGCTAACTTATAAACTCACTAAATTTTATATCAAACGGTGTCCAATGACCCGTTTATTAGCGTAAACGGTAGCGTCAAAAGTTCAAACAACGGAGCGATTACGCTAACGCTAGTGTAAGATTTTATAATCATGCCATTTTTCATCTTTTCCATGTATAATTTGGCATTTTCATATGCATGGAGGCAAATTCATCCAGTTCATTCAATTGGTGTAACTATTTTTCTCATGCAGCTTGCTAGTCAAAATTTAGCTTCGTTAAAGCCAAGTATGCTTTATGCTCAAGCTCCGAAGATAGATTATATGCATTTCCAACCAAATACTAGTTGATAGGGTGACATGCCAAAATGAGTTTTGTAAGCAGTCTTTTAAGCCTACAATGCATCATCTAGTTTTTTGGACCAGTCTTTCCATGTTGAGCTAACAGTGCGCTCCAAAATTCGTTTTACTTCTCGATTAGACACTTCAACTTGTCCCCGTGCCTGTGGGTGATATGCAGTGACAAATTTATGAGTAACTTCATATTTTACAAGAAGTGCGTCGAAGTACTTGTTACAGAATTGTGTGCTTCTGTCACTAATGATTGCTCGTAGGGTTCCAATGTGAGTAAAGATATTTTTCTTAAGGACTTGTAGTATCACATTGGAGTCATTAGATGACAATGTTTTGGCTTCCACCCACTTGGATACATAGTATAAGGCAACCAAGATGTAGAGACTGTCATGTGAAGAAACAAATGGTCCAATAAAGTCGATCCCTCAGACATCAAATAATTCGACCTTTATGATGCTCTGGAGTGGTCCTTCATTCCTTTTGGAGATATTCCTCATCCTCTGGCACATGCCATATTGAAGAGCAAACATGTGAGCATTTTTAAATAAAATGGGCAAAAAAAAAACTGATTATAGTACTTTGACTATGGTATTGTCTCCGCTGAAGTGGCCTCTATAAGCAAATGAGTGATAATGTTGGAGGACGTTGTTTACTTCTTCTTGGGGTACACATCCCCGCGATAATTGATCTGCACATCTCTTAAACAAATATGGCTCATCCTAAATGTAATGCTTCATTTCACTGAAAAACTTTTTCCTTTGGTGTTGTGTCCATACTAGTGGTCATTTCCTATAGACAATGTAACTTACGTAGTCAGTCTACCATGGTGCTTCCTTGTGTTTGGTTACAAACAACTACTCATTTGGAAAATTCTCATTAATTTGACAGCTCATTATTGGTTGTAGCTCCATTTCTGCTACTTGATTCTTTGTTCCCTTTCTATCTCGGATCTTCAAGTCAAATTCTTGCAGTAGTAGCACTCATCTAATCAGTCTTGGATTGACATCATTCTTTGTTATCAGGTACTTGATGGCCGAATGATCTTTATATATTATCACATTTGTGCCTATCAAGTAAGGACGTAACTTATCGAAAGTTGAAGATGAGCAAAAACAAAATGATAAGGATGACCATACATTAAGGATGATGAAACAATGAGTATGACTAGATGATAATGATGATTAGAAAAATGATGATCTCAATTGAATACTAGACAAACAACCTCGACTTAACAAGGTCGGATTTGGAATAGCTTTGGAGTGATTAGGTCGGCTAAATGAGGTCGGCGAAACGAGATCATCCTTAACGTGTCAACTTTATTAAATATATTGATATTGATGATAACAAATCATATATGCCTATAATAATAAATACATCATTTCAAATATTAAATATTAAAATCCATTAAAATATATTATCAATAGCGTAAACCGTAAAACAGCAGTGGCATTAAAAAAAAACACAAAAAACAAAACAACTACGC
The DNA here is from genome assembly GCA_019454045.1 of Zanthoxylum bungeanum. NCBI lineage: Eukaryota > Viridiplantae > Streptophyta > Magnoliopsida > Sapindales > Rutaceae > Zanthoxylum > Zanthoxylum bungeanum. Next base: position 15,911 of record SKCR01010426.1, on the reverse strand, counting down.
CGTCTCCATGGTCATTCAAAAGAAAGGTTGCCTATTGAAATTCAAATCCCTAATCTCTGCATTATAATGGCCGTCTCCACAAGTTCAAGCTCTTTCTGCAGAATCACAAAGCCCCACGCTTTCACAACTTCGGCTTCCTCAGAATCTCACTTCAACTTCAAGTTGAAGACATTTACAGATAGCCCAGCCAAATCGTTTTCTATTCGGTGTATTATTGCGAGAGATCCGGTTGCTCCAATGGAGTCCAAAAAAGAGTCCGACCCGTCCACGTGGCAGAGACCCGATATGTTTGGGCGGTTTGGTAAGTTTGGCGGGAAGTACGTGCCTGAGACGCTTATGTACGCGCTTTCTGAGCTTGAATCCGCATTTCATAAACTCGCCGACGACCAAGATTTTCAGGTTCATTTCTCCGCATATTTACTATATACATATTCAATGATAAAATTTTGGGATTAATGCTGGAGTAATGTGTTTGTATGCATCAATTTGAATGAGGATATTAACTGATGTGACATATTGTGGCAGTGAAATGATATAAGTAGGGATAGTCCAGTTCCACGCATCCAACGGCCCGCGTGCTAATAGATAAAAAAGAAAAAAAATTGGATAGATAAATTTTTTTCTCTCCAGATTGATCCAATGGTACAGTGTACTGGAGCGTCCCTGCACCCATATAAGTTACCATTTAAACAATGATAATGACAGTAGTGTGTCACCTCAAATCACGCCTATTGGAACACAATATTTACCACGGAATTGTATAAGATCAGTGAGAAAAATTTATACAAGACGGTCATTGTAGGATCATCCAATCAATGATTTCTCGTTCTATTTTGCTTGGTCATTTTCAACATAAACATATACAAGTTATGTATTTTTTTGGACTGGTTCATGAATGGTGTGGTGCGTCAACCCCATGAAAGTCTCTCTCAAGAATCAAGATTAATGGAGTCAAAAATTTATGTTAAAATAGTCACACCCATATATAAGTTATAACATAATAATAAATTTTATTATACCAAGGGTATTTTTGCAATCGCCTTGCTTCTGCTTGGTTTTGAATCACAATGGCTAAACTATTTTGTAAACATTCACTTTTATTAACAATTAATAGTTGTCAATCACCCAACTATTTTTACTTGACAGCTAATGATTTCATTACCAGCATTCATGGATTAAAAGTCACATCACCTTACTTCCAAATTCTAAATCTGTTATGGCTATGGGCTAGTTTAACTCCGACCTTATGATGAGTCCATAAGCACCCATTAAGAAAATATAGAAGTGTTGTAGAAATGTCCTTGGAAGTTGGAAATGCGTAAGATTGACTATACACTGTACAGTGCAGAGACCAATTAGTTTCATAAGGAAAAGTGGGGTTTTTGAGGTGATCTTATGTGCAGTTGTGTATAGTAGTGATGCTAGTTTTCGGGTCGAACATTTGTGATTGCAGAAGGAACTGTCGGGGATTTTGAGAGACTATGTTGGCAGGGAGACTCCGCTTTATTTCGCAGAACGTCTTACAGAGCATTACAGGCGTCCTAATGGTGAGGGGCCACACATATACCTTAAGAGGGAAGACCTTAACCACACTGGGGCTCACAAGATCAACAATGCTGTTGCCCAAGCCTTGCTTGCCAAGCGGTTGGGAAAAAAACGCATTATTGCCGAAACTGGGGCAGGTCAGCATGGAGTTGCTACTGCTACTGTTTGTGCACGGTTTGGTTTGCAGTGTATCATCTACATGGGTGCCCAGGATATGGAAAGGCAGGCACTTAATGTTTTCAGAATCCGGCTTCTTGGTGCTGAGGTTTGTCTATTGCAGTTATTATGTGTAATTACATAGCCACTATTTATTGTTGTATTATATATGTAATGTAGCCACTTTGTGCATATGTCATTCATATCCTGTTGCTATGCACATTAAGCTTCAATAGCAATTTCCCCCGTGTGCAATCTTTCTTTTCTGTCTCTCAGTCACACTATTTATGCTACAGGTTAGAGCCGTCCATTCCGGGACAGCCACACTGAAGGATGCTACATCAGAAGCTATACGGGACTGGGTGACTAATGTGGAGACGACTCATTATATTTTGGGATCTGTTGCTGGGCCACATCCCTATCCTATGATGGTCAGAGATTTCCATGCAGTGATCGGAAAAGAAACAAGAAGACAAGCATTGCAGAAATGGGGTGGGAAACCAGATGTGCTGGTTGCATGTGTTGGTGGAGGTTCAAATGCCATGGGACTCTTCCATGAATTTGTTAATGACAAGGACGTTAGGTTGATTGGTGTGGAGGCTGCAGGTTTTGGTGTAGACAGTGGCAAACATGCTGCTACCTTGACCAAAGGAGAAGTTGGGGTGTTGCATGAAGCTATGAGCTATTTATTACAGGATGACGATGGGCAAATAATTGAGCCTCATTCCATTAGTGCAGGGTATGATCTTGATTCTTTTTGCCCTTTTCAGTCATTAATTTTCCATGCTTACCTTGATAATCAACTTTATATGAATCTATTCTGTGGGAACGCAGCTTGGATTACCCTGGAGTTGGACCTGAGCACAGTTTTCTGAAAGATGAAGGGCGTGCTGAGTACTATAATGTCACAGATGATGAGGCGTTGGAAGGTATGAACTTACATTAGATTTTTATGTTGAAGACTTGAAGGTTAGAATTTTCAACTTAAGAACCAGGATGTCAGTTACAAGGAGAAGTTTACTCATTGGTTAATTGAGTTACTTGAAAATTTTTGGTGTAATCAATGAACCGAAAGAAACTTATTAATCAGTAGAATAATCTAATATACGAGTAATTCTTTGGTGCAACGGAGGTATGAGTGACGTGGTATCACCAACGAATTAGAAAATGACATTTATAATTTAATACCTATTTTTTAGTTGTTTTTTAATTTTTTAGCACCCGTGGCAATTGATGATTGGCTTGTTGCATGGATGACGTGGTATCTCCGTTGCACCAAAGATTTTCTCCTAATATACACCCTTCATTCTTCAATAGAATGACCTGCTTTTTGGTTTGTATTTTTTTTTTGTTCTTCCCTGTTTGATTTTTTTACCAGTGGTCCACAACCTGCTCGTTTCTTATTATTCATGATCCAATGCTTTTGTTATGTTGTTAGATGACCATTATACTGTCTATTCATATAAGTTAGTCATAAATATACACAAAAGTTGGAGTAACCGCCTTTTTACATAAATATGATTCATTTTCTGTCCAGCTTTCAAGAGAGTATCGCAACTAGAGGGCATTATCCCGGCTTTGGAAACTTCTCATGCGTTGGCTTATTTGGAGAAGCTGTGCCCGACTCTTGCTGACGGAACTAAGGTCGTGGTTAACTTCAGTGGCAGAGGTGACAAGGATGTCCAGACGGCCATCAAACATTTGCAACTTTGATGGTAATGCGTGCAACCCACTGTCTAATTCATTTTATTAGAAAAAAAGTAAATGGGTTGCCTCAACATCAGTATTTGAATTTTGTATCGTAAGTTATTTTGTAAGTGGGAGAACTATTTTATGCATTTAAGTTAGAAACCTTTACTTATTACCTCTCTTGCACTATTTTCTTTTTCTCTTCGGGAGATTGGACAATGTATATCAATCGAGTTTGTAGCTTTCTGTAAGCTTTTCTGTTTGAACTATATCTATGCTATATGTTGAAACTTGAAAGTTAAAATAGAAGCTCCAAGGAACTTTAATTAAACTTGCTGTCTTTTTCTTCTTCTCTCCTGGTCTTCCTCTCTGTTATGCAGTAGGAAGCATGAGTGGAAGTGTGTCCTAGAGCCCTGGTAGCTCTTTTTACTCACTTACTTTGTTAAGTGCTCGTATGTTTTGAATAGACCAATTAGTTTGCTTGGCATTTTCCTTCCATCTTTAGGTAGCGGTTTTGTAGCTTTGTAGGCAGAGCCTTGAAACAGGGGAGGGCTAGGGGTGCTAAACATTGCCCACAAGAACAGTGCTGGAAAATCTATGGATACTGAAGAATTAATCAAGTTGTGTGAATCCGTTGCGATTGAAGAAGGAAATGACACTATCAAGCTATCAGACTCCCTGGAAACTGAAGGGGAGAAAATATTGGCTGTCTATTTAGCTGGTAAGGTCATGTCAAATAAGTTAATCAATAGAGAAACCTTCAAAATCACAATCTAACAAGCATGGCGGGTAGTGCATGGGGTCAAAATTGAATGGCTCGGGCAAAATAAATTTTTGTTCCATTTCACTTCTGAACAGGATAGGCAAAGAATTATGACCTCCGAATCGTGGCATTTTGATAACTCCTTGATAGTCCTCACACCGCTAATCGGGATTGGGGAAATATCCAGGTAAAGTTTTGAATGGGTTCCTATCTGGGTACAATTACATAACATCCATGTTATATGTATGAACGAGAAGGCTTTGGAGTTCCTGGGAGAGCAGATTGGACATGTGATAGAAATAGAAACGGGGGGTACAGGTAACTATGTTGGCAGATTCACCAGAATCCGAGTTAATCTTAATATTACTAAGCCATCGAAAAAGTGCATCAAGCTGGACAATCAAGGACATGGAACGGTGACAATAATACCTATTTTATATGAGCGTTTGCCCGAATTTTGCTTCAGCTGTGGGATTTTGGGGCATTGTTACAGAAAATGTGAGCAGTTATAGAACAAAATGATGAAGAGATAAGGAAAGACAGAAAATTCAATTATGGGGCCTGGATGCGGGCTGCGTTCTATGGGGAGGGAAGTAGTAACCTACGAGGGAAAGGTGCAAGCTTGAAGACAAACCGAGCACCTACTGAACCACAAACAACCAGAAACCTCGCCCCCCTGCCAATCTTAGTAAGTCCATTTCTGGTTCGGGTAGTGGGGGTGTAGGAGAATAAAACAAATCCACATTACCTTCAAGCACAGAGCCTACAACAAATTCATAAAACAAAGAACCTACAAACCCTTCTCTGAACCCTCCACAGAGCACCATGAATCACGGAGAATACTCCGAGCCGAAAATTTCCTTGAATAAAAAAATTGTTCAAAAACCCCCCCAAACACAAATCTCAATTTGACCACCTGTAATTCCTGCACCAAACACCCTGCCACACCTGCCAAACCCTGACTCTTTTGACTCTGACCCTATGGAGCCGGCTGCTACATAAGAAGAGAAGACAGACAGGGAAGGGGAACCAATGGTGTTAGGTGAGAGAAGACTTACATTTAATTTAGAGCAGGTGAAATCAGATCTTCAGCTCTCGGTTACCTATAAAAATGACTTAGAGGCTATAGACAACCGAAGCTTTCCAAGGAGTAACCTAGATGGGAAAGAGAAGGTGAAGGGTTTTGAGGAATTTGGGCTGGAAAGTGAGAAAGAGAATGCAAAGGGTCTTGGGGATATTAGGCTGGCGTCTGATGGGCCTCTGAAGGAAAGGCTGGGCAAAACACTCAAACAAAAAGATGGATTGATTTACAAAAGGAAGGAAAATTTGGGCCCAAACAAGAGGCTTATGGATAAACCGAGAAGGGAGGATAAAATCAAAGCTAGAGTACTCTTCAGCACGCCTATACACGAAAGAACAACTGGGGGCTAAAGGGGTTAGGAAGGGGAAGAGACAAAGGTTGTCAAGAAAAACAAAGAGATTATGCGTTGGATAATTATGACCCATAGCATCACTATTTTGTAAAGAACATGGTGTTTTTGTACAAAATTAACTATGTGACAAATGAAAATGTTCTTTTATCATTTTGTAATTGGATTATTTGGATATATAAATGATAAAAGTCCATATGATTAGTACCAGATTAATAAGATATGAGACAGTATTAATCCACGAAATGTTTAATCATTAAATATCTCTAGTCATAGTATTATCGAGACTGAACATTGATAATGCGGAATAGGCTAGTATCACACTTGTGCGCGTTATGGAAGTGTAACGGCATAGTTCTCATATATTTAAGTATTGAATGCTTATGCAAGTGTGATATGAGGTTCTGTTAGCCGTTGGAACGAGAACAATTTCGTTCTGGATAGACCCATTGGAATCTCATTGGTAGTATGACTATGTGTCTATGGGAATCCGAATCAGGGTAGATGTATATGGTCTTAACCTGAGACTTGTATCGCTAATATTTGCGACAATCAGTACGCTTTGGTTTTGGTTGTCCGGGGCTTTAACAGGTTCTGCGTACGTCTCTTCTGGGTTTACAGAGAATCGTAGTGTATTGGGTGTGATGTCAAGATGGAAGTATCACTTCAGTCATATGGAGATAATGATCACGTAGGATACATAACTGGTACTCTTAAATGCTGCAGCTATTAGGATAGTATGACTAGGTCATGATTATCCGATTACAGAGACTAGTTGCTAGTGATCCGATATATGCTTCGTACGGGGCAGACACAATTCCAGCCCTAGGCCTAGCATGTGACATCCGATAATGGATCGTAATACGCAATACACTGTATACTACGCCTGATAAAGATTATATATTCTTCGTTGAATATTTCTGGAAAATTGGGTAAGCATGGTGCTTTGTTAGAAGCCAATCATGTCTTGTAAATCGGTGAGAACGTGGTACTAGGTACGCATATGTTCGGATAGTCCGATGATCGTATTTACTGCCAACATATCCAGGGATCTTTTGGGTCGCTTCCCAAAGATTCACCGATGACATTTGACTCGAACAGAAATAATCTGGGATTAATTATGAAAGAGAAAATTAATCTGGGATTAATTACGGCAATAAATTAATCTGAGATTAATTATAAAAGAGAAAAATTAATCTGGGATTAATTGCGATTAATTCGACTAGAAGAGAGAACACGATTAATTTGGAATTAATCGGCAAAATAAATTTAATAGTTAAATTGAATTTTTCTATTTAATTTATTTATTTGGGCTAAAATAATATATTGGATATATTAATTGAAATCAGATTTCAACACGGAATTAAATTGGATTTTAATTCTAGCAAACGAATAAATTTGGAATGAATTCGTAAGCGACTTCCGTAATAATTTTGTGAGACATTATTATTTAATTATATTGGATTTAATTACGTCGCGGCGGAAAATTCGTTTGATCGAATTAAACGTAACCGGGTTTAAAGTGTGTTGTATTTGCCAACTTGAATTTTGAATTTAATAAGGTGAGACCCACCACTCACATCACTTGTCAAAGGTGATGGTGGTAGTTGGCAAAAAGTAAATGGTTTTCACAAAACCACTTACTTTAACCAACATGGTTTTGGAAACCATATATATTACACACTTGTTTTTTTTAAAACATAACTATTCACTATCTCCCACTTTTTCTCTCCCATGGCCGAACACCTTGCTCTCTTGGAAGAAAATTTTTCTTTCGTTTTTGTTCTTGCTAGCACATAAGGAGTCAATTTGAAGGTCATTGAGAAACTCACCAGAGAGTTTTGAACTCAACAAACAAGCTTGGAGCTTTTACATCCATGATTTTTTGAAATCTCAAATCCGACCAATGTAAGTATTCCGGAACTTTCTTTGGTAAATTCACACACATATCAACGCTTAGAAGATTCTTGGCATGTCTAGGACACTAACAATATACTCAGCATCTCTCAAGCGAGTATTGTGATCCATTTTAGTGGAAGCTTTCCTAATGGTAGCATCTGGAATGGACATGCAGAAGCTCATACAGGCTACTTAGAAACTGCGGAGGCTATGGAGTAGCCTTGTCGAACACAATGAAAATAATATATTGGAATGTCCGGGGATTGGAGAATCCTTCGACATTCAGAGCTATGAAAGAGACTTTTTCCAGCTATAACCCGGAGGTGGTGTTCTTCTGTGAGACCAAAATGGTAACTAAGCAATTGAAGAATGTTAAATTCAGGTTAGGTTTTGATGGTTGTTTTATAGAAGGGGGCTTAGAGGCGGACTAGCCCTAATGTGGAAGAATCATTATGATGTAATGATTGTTTTATTTAGTAAAGAAAGTGCTCGTCGAGGAGTCCCTTTAGTTGAAGATCGAATTCCTCTGTCCAGCTCCTTCTCGAATGTCCCATTAAGAGAGTCCCGCTTGGATGGAGATTTTTAGGAGTGTATGGGCACCCAGAAAGTGATTAGAAGAAGCATACATGGAAGTTGTTAAAAATATTGGCCCCCTGTTTTGATCTCCCCTGGCTGTAGGGGAGATTTTAATGAATTCTAGACTTAGAGGAAAAGCGTGGGGGAGATGATAAGGTAGTGATTTGATGACCGAGTTTAGAAGAACCACTGAAGAGTGCGATTTATGGGATCTATGGTTCCAAGGGTACTCCTTCACATGGTCGAATAGGCGGTTCAGAAACAAATTAATTGAGGAGAGGCTTGATAGGTTTTTTTTGCAAACTCAATGTGGAGAAGCTTGAATTACAGTCTCAATGTCCGAAATTTAGACCACTGGAGATTAAATCATTGTCCGATTTTGTTAGAAATCAAGAGCAAGGTTTGGAAAAACTTTTTGGGGGAAAAAGGAACAAGATTTTTTTACGAAGAATCATGGAATTCCTACAAACAGTGTAGCCAGATCATCAAAGAGTATTGGACTGAAGGGGAAGGACAATAAGTGCAACAACCCATCTAGAATTTTGTTAAAAAAATAAACATGACCCAAGCTCTCTTGAAAATGTGGAGTGTAAAGAGTTTAGCGACAAGAAACATAAGATGAGAAGACTGCAAAAGGATCTGAAATGGGAAAAAAAGAATGGGGATCAATATAAAAAAAGAAGAAGAAATCACCACGATAGAGAAACAAATGGAGATAATGCTTCAAGAAGAGGAGATTTACTGGAAGCAAAGATTGAGGGTATCGTGGCTAAGGACATGCAACATAAATACCAAGTTCTTCCATGCTCAAACGTCTGTTAGGAGACGTCGAAATGAGATTAGGAGTATGCTTGACCAATAAGGGAACTGGGTGGAAGATGAGAGGCAAATTGAAGGCATCATCTGCAACTACTTTTCTGAGTTGTTTACCTCTATTGGCCCAACATATGAACAAATGATCGTGCCGCCACTCAAAGGTACTTGTAATAAGATCTCTGCCAATATGAACACTGTGTTGAACCATCCCTTCTCAGTTGAGCACGTGCATGAAGCTGAGAGGTATGCACCATACCAAGGCAACAGGGCCGGATAGACTACCTGTAATATTTTATCAAAAACACTGGCCTTTTGTTGGTAAACAAGTCATCGAAACATGCTCATCAGCCCTTAACCAACTCACAGACATGTCCTGCCTTAACTATACCCTTTTAGTGTTAATCCCAAAGGTCAAACACCCTGAAAACATCACATCTTTCATACCTATAAGTTTATGCAATGTGGTCTATAGGATTATAGCAAAGTGCATAGCTAACAGGTTGGAGATTGTTCTTAAGGATATCATCGCAGAAAACCAGAGTGTCTTTGTTCCAAACAGATTAATAATAGGTAAATAATCATCGGGTATGAGTGCTTACATAAACTGAGGAAGATGAAGAGGGGAAAGATTGGGACACTGACGCTGAAACTCGACATCAGTAAAGCCTATGACAAAATTGAATGAGGCTTTGTAAATAGAGTGCTGGAAAAGATAGGAATCCCCTCACATCTTCGGAGTCTAATATGGAATTGTATCTCTACTCCTATCTTCTCAATGGTGCTCAATGGCCAAGTAAAGGGGCTAATTCAACCAAATAGAGGCTTGAGATAAGGATGGCCTTTCTCCCCTTACTCGTTTATTCTTTGTGTTGAAGCCTTCTCCGGAATACTTCACAAGGCAGAACATGACAAAGATATAGTGGGGCTAAAATTCAGGAAGAGGCTTTTGGTTTCACATCTGCTATTTGCAGATGACAGTTTGGTATTTTCAAAGGCTTCGGTGGCCGGGTGCAACAAGTTAAAGGAGCTGTTGGATGTATATGCGACTGCCTCAGGGCAAATCTTTAACAATGAGAAATTGACACTTATGTTCAGCCCCAACATGAATAACAACACAATGGAGAGAATCAAGGGCATCTTCCATCCCAACCCCGCATCTACACATGAGAAGTACATGGGCCTCCCCTCATTAATCGAAAGAAATAAAAATGGTAGTTTTCAGAGCTAAAGCTGAGAGTCATCAATAAGTTTAAAGACTGGCAGAGTCGTTTCTTCTCATACGGGGGAAAAATGTTGATTAAGGTTGTAGAACAAGCAATTCCAACATATGTTATGAGTGTGTTTAAGATCCCATGGGGTGTGTGTAATGAGATTCAAAAGAAACTTAATGCATTTTGGTTGGATCGGAAAACTCTAAGAATAAGATACACTGGACAAGCAGGCAGAAGTTGTGTAAATCCAAAGCTGAAGGGGGAATGAGATTTCAGTGGTTTGAATCCTTCAATCAAGTATTACTAGCTAAGTAAGGGTGGAGAATACTGACTCAACCAAAATCACTATTGCCTTTATTATCAAAGCCAGATACTTCAGAAAAATGAATTTCCTTAATGCCAACGTAGGGTACAATCTCAGCTTCATCTGGAGAAGTATAATATAGGGCAGAGATGTGTTTAAAAAAGGGATTTGATGGAGAATAGGTGATGGAAGTGAGGCCTTGGTGTATGGGTGCGACTGGATCCCAAGAGACAACAACCTCCAACTCATGTCAGTACCTTCTCTCCCATTAGATACCAAAGTTGAAGCACTGATACTGGACGACAATAGTTGGAATGAAGGGCTGATCAAGCAACACTTTTTGGAGATTGATGCACATGACATTCTAAGTATATGACTGCCTAGAGCACCGCAGGAAGACCATGTATGTTGGCATTTTGATAAAAATGGGAAGTTCTCAGTGAAATCAGCTCACTACTTAGCCAGAAAGAATCTAGAGTGGGCGGAATCTGCAAGTCCGTCAAAAAATGATAAGCTTTGGAAGAGAATATGAGGTCTAAACTTACCTCCGAAGATTGAAGTGTTTCTTTGGAAAAGCCTATTTGGACTACTTCCAACAGCCAACAATCTGGAGAAACGAAAAGTTTTACAAGAAGTCAGATGTCAGAGGTGTTGCAAGAATATGGAAACACCAGAACACCCTATTTTCCATTGCAAAGCATCAAAGGCGTACTGAAACCCCTCCCAATTCGAAGATTTTATCTCGGTCAGAGGTAAGAGGAGACTGCCGATTATATTACTACAATTGTTCAATGAGCACACCAATAATGAAGTGGAGAAATTTGTTGGGATCATGTGGGCTACTTGTACAGGGAGGAATAAATCCATCTTTAGACACCAAACAATGGATTGGAGATACATATCGACTAAATAGAAACGGAATCCCTATTCCGTGGCTAAATAGAAACAGAATCTCTATTCCGTCGCTAAATCGAAACAGAATCTATATCCCATCGCTAAATTTAAAATTTTCAATCCCTCCAAAAATTTATTCCTTTCGGCGTCATTTTTTTTTTTTAAAAAATAGAGACAGATTTTCCGTCGCTAAATAAAAATGGAATCTCTATTCCGTCACTAAATAGAAACGAAATCTTCATTTCGTCGCTAAATAGAAATATAATATCTGTTTCGTCGCTAATTTTTAAAATTTTCAATCCCTCCAATATTTTCAAAAATTTCCCGCCTTGCGAAAATTTCAAATGTCTACAAAATTTACAAATCTTACCGCTTCTCTTATTTTTTCCTCTATATATATATACACCACAATCTTTTTAACTATCAACTCCAATACATCATCCAAAACTTACCTACTAAATTTCATATACCATCAAATGTTTTCATACCTCAGCTCTCATTATCAATCTCTCATTTTTCTTATCTCCACTTTTAAAATTTCCCAAGAAACAAACTCTAATATTTTTTTTTGGTTTAAGGTGGCGTAAATGGATAGTGGTGTGTCGAAGCTTGCGGTGAACATTATGGTGTCTCGTGGAATTGAAGATTTATATATAACATTAAAAAAAAAATCACTTCTCTAAAATTTTCCGGCATTCAAAAATTTTAAAATTTTCCCTTATCTAAAATTAAAAAATTTCCTCTCTCTACAATTTATAAATTTCTCACATCTATATAATTATAAAATTTCATACCTCTCTAAAATTTTTAAATTTTTCCTTTCTAAAATTTTAAAAGTTTCATGCATCTATAAAATTTTAAAATTTTTGTTTTTAATTTTTTTTTTTTAAAAATATGCACGAAAATTTTAAATTTCCTGCATCTCTAAAATTTTAAAAATTTTGTTTCTATTTATATATATATATATATATATATATATATATATATATATATATATATATATATATATATATATATATATAGCTATGGTATAGCTACATAAATTCTGTCTCTATTTAGCTATGGAATTTATTCCATCGCTAAATAGAAACGAAATTTTTGTTACTATTTGGCGACGAAAATTCTTATGTCGCTAACTAGAAACGGAATTTCCGTCGCTAAATAGAAACAGAATTTTCGTTGCTATTTAACGACGGAAATTATTCCGTTTCTAAATAGAAACCGAATTTTTCGTCACTATTTAGCGACGAAATAATTTCCATCGCTAATTAGCGACGAAATTTATGTCGCTATATAGAGATGGAATAAAATTTCGTCGCTAATTTTAGCGACAGATGTAATATTTCCATCGCTATTTTTTTGCGACCAACAGAATAGAGACGGAATTTTTCCGTCGCTAGTGGTTAGTTAGCGACGGATTAACTACGTATTTTTTCATCGCTATTTGACAGTTTTCTTGTAGTGCATTACCTCCATCTGACCTTTGGTTGTTAAGAAATGAGCCAAAAATCGTAGTTATCAGCATTTGACCGTTCGTCAGTAACCCCCGTGCTTCAACCATCACTACAACCATCAATGTGATCCTTGTGACGTATACTGACCATCGGTTCCTTGGTTGTGAAATTTGGATGTCGTTGGAGCTTGGTACGTGATGGTTATCGTTTTGGGGGTGTAAATGTAAGATTTTAAATATTTTGGACTTAATTGCATATTGGCATGATTATGAGTGTAAATCTGTAAATTCTATTTTTCATGATTTAATAAGTAATATTTGAGAGTTTTAGGACAATATGGATATAGTAGTAATTTTTGGGGTTAAATTGGAAAATTAAAAAATTTGGGGGGGGGGGGGGGGGGGGGTAAAATTATCATTTTGGCAAAATTGAGGGACCTGATCGTAATTATATATTTTTCATATCTTAGTAAGGATATAGTCATATAAGGGACTTTTGCGTGGATTGAGGTAGTACAATGCACGATGATTCCCATAACATAATTGTTTGTTGATTAATGTTTACCGAGAAAGTCTATATATATTATAGTAAAAATACCGTTATATGTGTGTGTGTGTGTGTATATACACACACACATACATTTATTGAGTTATTGAAAGCATGAGAAATATAAATTCGTGAATGTTGAGATGAGATTGATGGATTGGATGTGGGATTTGATTGTATTGGATGATGTGTGTTGTTATGTTATGCTGTCAGGTTTTGTATAATAGTGTTCGGAGATGAGAAGAGCTGAGATGAGATGAGATGAGATGAGATGTGATGAGAGATCTCATGAGAGGTTATGAGATGTTTTGCATAATTAATGATGGAGCGTGTTTCAGTTCCCACCTATACATTTATGTGGGATGATATGACGGGAAACCTTGTGAGTTATGATGAGGTACTCTCCCATTAATTTCAATCCACTATTATACCGGACCCGGATTAGCAACCATGTTTGATGAATGTTTGTATTATTATGAGAATGGTTGCTTGAGATGGTGTTTATTATAGTATATTATTTTCAAATATTATTATTATTATTATTCTATATACATATATACATACATATCCATATTTTATTGGTTAGGTCATGTTAAAAGTATAAATGTTTTACTTACTGGGCTCTTTAAGCTCACTCTCTCCCAAACATCCCAGGTAATTCACCGGCACAGTAGTACCAGTACCAGGAATTGATCCACGTGCCACTGTCGCTTTTCGTGTTGGTCCAGGCATTTAGGATATTATTTTCATGTTTTTAAGATTTGTGTTGTAAACATTAATATTTGAGACTTTATTCGGAGATTTGCTAAATTGTAATGTAAGAAGCATTATTTTCTTTGTATATATGTTTGAATTATTTGACATGTAGGATGCTTGAACTAAAGAAGTTCACGAACCCCTTTCTAGGGTTAAGCCCGCTCTAGGAAGGGGACCCATATATATTTGCATGAGGTTCCCCATCAATCTCATGCAAATATTTAATTTAATTTTTTAAAAAAAAAAAGAAAAAAGAAAAAAGAAAATGCTGTCTAACTGCCTGTATAATGTTGATTATGAATTATGATCACACATTATATTTAATATTATTTTTCTACAGCAAGACACCCCCTAGTGGTCCATCTGAACAAAATCCAGCAAGCATGGATAGTGAAAGACAGAAACATATCTCTGCTATGTTACATGATGAATGTAAATTCTTCAACAAGCTTTCTTACTGCTTTGCTTGTATTAAAAAAAAAAAGAGAGAGATAGAGAAATTAGACTATAGCTACCGATCGATTTGATAAAACAAGCCCACTTTCATATAAACAACATACTCGTAAATTATTCCACTACAATAAGAATAAACAAAGAAAGATTATATCAGATGCAGTTAGGTTAAGCTTAATCCACATAGTTTAAGTAATATATCAAGTCAACTAACACCAACCACCTATGAGTCAAAATCAAAGACAGAACTACACCTTAACTCGGACATCAGAACAGCTTCCAGGTCTAAAATATTATATCCCATTACCTCTATCTGATATGCAACACTTCTTAGAAAATTGAAAGGTTAACTGCCACAAGGGTTGGAATAAATTCTGTTGTGTAATGTAAACCCTTATGCTATTTTTGTGCAACAATTTTGCATAGGTAATAACGTTTATATTACGTCATGCTCAGTCAGTGGCATACAAACAACAGAAGTGAAGTAGAGTTCAACAAAAAAAATTTGTCAGCATCTCCAGGAATAGTGATACTTTTTGAACCCAATACAAAACATAAGGGAAACTAGTCTTTTAAAACATACAGCTCCAAGAGCATTGATGGGTTGGACAACTATACTTGAGATATAAAGTATCACCTTTGAATATATGAAGGTTCCAAGTATGGCAATTGCAGCTCCAAGAGCATTGATGGGTTGGACAGGTGTGCGGAAAATTTTTGTTAAAAGGGCCATACCCATATATAACATAATAATAAATTTATTATACCGAGGGCATTTTTGCTATTGCCTTGCTTCTGCTTGGTTTTGATGCACAGCGGCTAAAATATTTGGTAAACATTCACTTTTATTTAACAGTTAATGTTTGCCAATCATCCACCTATTTTTACTTGACAACTAATGATTTCATTATCAGTATTCATGGATTGAAAGTCACATCACCTTATTTTCAAATTCTAAACCTTACTCCGACCTTATGATGAGTCCATAAGCAGGCATCCATTAAGAAATTATAGAAGTGTTGTAGAAATGTCCTTGGAAGTTGGGAATGAGTAGGATTGACTATGCACTGTTTAATGCAGAGATCCATTAGTTTTTAGGTGATCTTATCTGCGCTTCTGTATAGTAGTGATGTTAGTCTTCGGGTAGAACATTTGTGATGTCGGGGATTTTGAGAGACTATTGTTGTGATTCTCTGATCACTGAAGAGTATTTATAAGGAAAATCGAATTTTATTGCTACAAGAACAGAATTTACAAAGTGTTTAAACTTTATAAAAAAATTTACTCTCTACACTCTCTAAGCTTTCTTGCCTTGAAGCTTAATGTTTTTGGGATGCCTAAAACTCACAAATGAGCTCTGTATTTAAAGCAAAAACCTATGTTCACATTTTCAACAAAAATGAATAGTGCTCCACCTAA
>SKCR01010425.1:0-22508 GCA_019454045.1 Zanthoxylum bungeanum | reverse complement strand
CTAGGTATTTGCATCCGACCATCGACATAGGCTTTTGTAGAATTTCATGTTCCAGGTTAGTAAGCCGATATATTACACAAACATAAAATAACCACTTCATATTTAAGAAGATATTGGAAGGATTCACAACCCTGGATAGTTTAATAATATTGAATTTTCTTAAATCTACTTTCGCACTTATTTTACTTGTTTTAATTTAAAATCACCATCCAATAAATCAATCCATTAGATACTCGCAATAATTTGACTTCACAAATTAATAGTTTATGTATTAAGTCCTCGTGACATCGATACTTTTTATAATACTTGAACGATACGTGCGCTTGCGTTATACGCGTGTGATTACGCACCGGTCAAGTTTTTGGCGCCGTTGCTGGGGACTTATTTATCTTTCATTATTAGTTTTGAGGTTAGATACATTTACTTGTATCTAATTTTTTTTTTACTTATTATTTTTGTTTTCATGTGATTCAGGTTCTCAGACACTACATGAGATGAACCAAAAGCTTTGAAATCCGACCGCTTGACCCAGAAATTGAAAGAACCATCAAACAGTTGAGAAGAGAAATGCGAGAAGGCCAACAAGCATTCCTTAACCTGAAACCTGAACCTTTAGAGGTTGCACCACCAATTCTATTCGAGACAGAATCATTCCGGTGGTTGATGGCCTCATTTCCTGTATTGTACTTCCTCCCTTACCAGCAAATGCATGTGACATCAAAACATTCATCCAGATGATTCAGAAATCAGTTCAGTTCGGGGGGGATGCAACTGAAGATCATAATGCCCATATCAGCAACTTCCTGGAAGTTTGCAGTACTTTCAATTACAACCGAGCATTTGAAGAAGTTATGAGATTGCGAGTTTTTCCATACTTCTTGAAAGACAGAGCTAAAGCTTGGCTATATTCTCTACCAGCAGGTTCCATCAGAACTTGGAACACTCTAGCCACCAAATTCCTTGCAAAGTACTTTCCACCAGCTAGAACTGCAAAGCTGAAGAATGACATCACATCCTTCGTGCAACAAGATACAAATCCTTTTATGAAGCTTGGGAAAGGTACAAGGATTTACTCAGAAAATATCCTCATCATGAAATTGCAAGGTGGCTACAAGTCCAAACCTTTTATAATGGACTTTTTGGAATAATGAGAACAACAATTGATGCTGCTGCTGGAGGAGCTCTAATGGCAAAAGGAGAAGATCAAGCCTGAGACCTAATTGAAGAAATGGCCAACAACAATTCCTTGTGGCCAACAGAAATGAGCATGATCCAAAGAATCACTGGAATTTATGAAGTTGGAGCCAACACATCAATGAATGCCAAACTGGATATGATTTGCAAGAATTTGGAAACTCTTAACATGAAGGTTAATGGTGGATCCACAAGTTCACCATTTGGAGGAGCACCAGAGTCAGAATCTTTCAACCAACAAGAAGAGACGGTGAACTATGTCAACAATTTCAACAGACAGGGAAACAATCCATATTCCAACACCTACAACCCAGGGTGGAGGAATCATCCCAATTTCGCATGGAGCAATAATTCAAGGCCAAGGAACTATCCACCACCCGAATTCCAACAACAGAACAAAGGCCATGAGCATTAAAAAGAACCAGGAATAACAGAAGTACTGACCTAGTTAAAAAAATATGATACTATGTTTCAAAGCCAATATGCTTCTATCAAAGCACTAGAGAATCAAATTGGACAACTGGCCAATGCTCAGAGTTACAGACCGCCAGGAAATCTTCCCAGTAACACAAAACCAAATCCAAAGAACCGAGGGAAGGAGCAATGTCAAGCCATTACCTTGAAAAGCGGTATTGAAATCAACAAAGATGTTGGAATCAAGGCAACCATGGAATAAGTTACAAAAGATGCAGTTCCACAGATGGAGGAAAAAGAAGCAAAGGAAAAAGATCAAATCACTCCACCTCCACATTTCCACAGAGACTCTAGAAAAATAAACTGGACAAACAGTTTGCTTGATTTTTGGAGGTGTTCAATTCAAAAAGCTGCATATCAACATTCCATTTGCAGAAGCATTGGAAGAAATGCCCAGTTATGTCAAATTCATGAAAGACATTTTTTCACGAAAATAGAGATTGAGAGATTACAAGACAGTAGCATTGACAAAAGAATGCAGTGCCATCATTCAGAGGAAACTTCCCCTGAAGTTGAAAGATCCTGGCAGTTTCACTGTCTCATGCACCATTGGAGAACATTATATTGGTAAGGCTTTATGTGATTTAGGTGTAAGTGTTAATTTGATTCCTTTTTCTATTTACAGGAAACTACAAATTGGAGAAGCAATGCCTACCTCAGTTTCTTTACAACTTGCTGATAGAACGCTCGCATTTCCGAGAGGAGTATTTGAAGATGTGCTGGTCAAAGTTGACAAACTTATTCTCCCAGCAGATTTCATTATCTTTGATATGGAAGAAGACAAAGATGTATCTATTATCATTGGAAGACTATTTTTGGATACATGTCGAACTGTTATTGATGTACAAAAAAGAGAACTAACCATGAAAGTGTAGGACCAAAAAGTTACCTTCAATGTTTTCAAAGCTATGAAATTCCCGAGCGATGAAAATGAAGAAGAATGTTTTAGAATTGATGTTGTTGATAGTATTATCTAAGATACTGATACAATTCCCACGGACAAACTTGAAGCTTGCATCACCAACATGACTGACAGCGAGCTAGATGCTGAAATTCTAGAATGTATCAACTATCTGGCCAAACCCTTTCGCTTCAAATCGACACCACAAGTGGAAAGTTTGGAACTACCAAAGAAAGAGCGACCCAAGCCTTCAATTGAAGAACCACAGCAGCTGGAGCTTAAGCTACTTCTGAGTCATCTCAGGTATGCTTTCTTGGGAAACTCTTCTGAATTACCTGTGATTATTTCTTCTTCGCTAACATTGGAGCATGAAGAAAAGTTGTTGAGAGTGTTACGAGAACACAAGAAAGCCATTGGCTGGACTATAGCAGACATTCGAGGCATTAGTCCATCATTCTGCATGCACAAGATCCTGGTGAATGACGAGTACAAATCCATAGTGGAGCATCAACGGATACTAAATCCAATTATGAAGGAGGTCATGAAGAAAGAAATCATCAAATGGTTGGATGCTGGCATCATCTACCCCATCTCTGACAGCACTTGGGTGAGTCATATGTAATGTGTGCCAAAGAAAAGGAGGAATTACTGAAGTCACAAATGAAAAGAATGAGCTGATTCCAACAAGAACGATGACTGGATGGAGAGTATGCATGGACTACCGAAAGCTGAACAAAGCAACAAGAAATGACCATTTTTCGCTACAATTCACTGACCAGATGCTGGACAAACTTGCGAGACATTAATTTTATTGTTTTTTGGACGGATACTCGGGATATAATCAGATTGTCATTGCCCCAGAAGATCAGGAGAAGACCACACTTACATGTCCGTATGGTACTTTTGCTTTTCGCAGGATGCCATTTGGACTATGTAATGCTCCTGCCACATTTCAACGTTGCATGATGGCCATTTTCTCAGACATACTGGAACAAAGTATGGATGTTTTCATTGATGATATCTCTGTATTTAGAGACTTTTTCGACCACTACTTGTAAAATCTGGAACAAGTGTTACAAAGGTGCGAAGATACCAACCTGGTGCTCAACTATGAGAAATGCCATTTCATGGTGCAGGAAGGCATCATCTTGGGACACCGGAACTCAAAAAAAGGAATCGAGGTAGACAAAGAAAAGATTGAAACAATTGAAAAATTACCTCCACCAACATCTGTCAAAGGGATTCAGAGTTTTCTCGGACACGCAGACTTTTACAGGAGATTTATCAAAGACTTCTCAAAGATTGCTAAACCTCTGTGCAATCTTCTGGAGAATGATGTGCCTTTCAACTTCACTAAAGAATGCCACAAAACTTTTGAGATCTTGAAATAGAAGCCGGTCTCTACTCTTATCATTGTAGCACCAGACTGGACCCTTCCATTTGAGGTGATGTGTGATGCTAGTGATTTTGCTGTAAGTGCAGTTTTGGGACAACACAAAACAAAGATTTTCCATGCCATTTACTACTCCAGGAGAACTTTAAATAAAGCTCAACTCAACTACACAACCACTGAAAAGGAGTTGCTTGCAGTTGTGTTCGCTTTTGACAAATTCCGCTCTTCTCTGCCGGGTCCCAAAGTGGTGGTCTACACAGATCATTCAGCAATCAAATACCTGATAACGAAGAAAGATGTCAAACCCAGATTGATCCATTGGATACTTCTACTGCATGAATTTGACGTGGAGATCCGAGATAAGAAATGGACAGAAAACCAAGTGGCAGATCATTTATTGAGGCTCGAGAATGGAGAAACAGCTGGCAAAGAACTGACAATCAAAGAAACTTTTCCAGATGAACACTTGTTTGCCATGAAACAGCATGATGTCCCTTGGTATGCTGACTATGTCAACAACATAGTGTCAGGAAAATGGCCGTTGGAATGGACAACTCAGCAACAGAAGAAATTCTTAAAAAAAGTCAAATATTATGTCTGGGATGAGCCGTACCTGTTCAAACGTTGTGCTGATCAATTATTGAGATGGTGTGTTCCACAGGAGGGGGTCAACAATGTTCTGCAACATTATCATTCATCACCATATGGCGGACACTTCAGTGGGAACAAAACTGCAGCGAAAGTCCTTCAATCAGGTTTGTTCTGGCCCACTCTTTTTAAAGATGCTTATCTTTTTACTCTTCAATGTGACAGGTGCCAAAGAACGGGAAATATTTCGAGGAGAAATGAAGGACCTCTACAAAACATCCTGGAAGTTGAGATATTTGATGTATGGGGGATTGATTTTATGGGACCATTTGTTCCATCATTCGGAAACCTGTACATCATGGTTGCAATAGACTACGCCTCCAAATGGGTTGAAGCAATTGCACTGACATCCAATGATTCAAAAGTGGAGATCAAATTCCTTAAAAAAAATATTTTCACTCGCTTCGGAACACCTAGGGCGATTATCAGCGATGGTGGCACACATTTCTACAATAAATACTTCGATGCACTCCTATCCAAAAATGGAATTACTCATAAAGTTGCCACAGCTTATCATCCACAGTCAAATGGACAGGTTAAAGTTTCAAACAGAGAGATCAAAAGAATCTTGTAGAGAACCGTTGGATCAACAAGGAGAGACTGGTCTACAAAACTAGATGACATATTATGGGCCTACCGGATAGGTTACAAGACACCCATTGGTATGTCCTCATATCGAATGGTGTTTGGGAAAGCGTGTCATCTACCAGTTGAGCTTGAACACAAGACGTACTGGGCACTGAAGAAGTTGAATCTTGATCCACAAGCTGCATGAGAGAAACGACTCCACCAACTCAACGAATTGAAGGAATTTCGCCTACAGGCTTATGAGAATGCCAGATTATACAAAGAAAAAACCAAGAAATGGCATGATCGAAAAATAGTGCGCAGACAATTGGAACCAAGGAAGCAGGTGTTGTTATACAATTCAAGGTTGAAATTTTTCCCTGGAAAGTTGAAATCAAGGTGGTCAGGTACATTTGTGATCACTCAAGTTTTACCATATGGAGCTGTTGAGTTACTTGATCCCAACACCAACGAAACATTCAAGGTTAACAGTCAGCGTGTCAAGCACTATTGGAGAGAATCAATTGAGCGACAAAAAGAAAGTGTCACACTTTCAGATCTAGCCTAATGTTCGGGAAGACATGTCTAGCTGACGACGTTAAACTTAGCACTAGTTGGGAGGCAACCCATGCAATTTGTGTATATATTGTGATTTGGTGTGTTTTATTTGGTGTGTTTAGTTTTTGAAAGGTAAAGTCAGATTTCAGGATGGAAGAAGTTCCAGTAAATCTTCACAAGCAATTTCATTCTCTCCCTAAAAAATTTCTGATGAAAGTCTACAAAGCTCGCTTGGAACATATGAGACTACTGATGATCAAAGGTATTCTTACTGACATTCGTTGGATTATTGAAGCACGGGTCCGATTGGAAGATGAGTCTTCTGACTCTTTTATTTCACATCTGCCTGGTTTAGGCAAGAGCACCTATGCTAAAAAGAGAAGAGTTAAAAGAATGTGTGTTTTCTATAAATGTGCTTGCATGACATGTAATACTCGTTGTCATTATTTAGAAATGGTGTCTGATAACCGCGAAGATAAGATTAATTTCATTAGGGATGGCTTGAGTAAGGAGTCTTTGGATGACATATCTAAGACTCTTGAGACGCATCCTAGTGGATATGTGTATCATGAAATTCGCATGTTATATGCACAAATTCGAAAAGAAAGACAACAATTAATTCTTGGGAATCTGACTCAAAATGACCTTGTTTGCCAATTTATAAGAAAATTGGATGAGAAGCTTGTCCCTGACACATAGACGTCAATCAAGCTAATACTTTCTTGTAAATATTATATCTCTTTGTCTTTTCCTAATAATTGTGATTTGTTTTGTTATTTTCTTTTATTTTCTCCGATAGGATCCAAACTTTTTGATCTTTCACGATTTATTTTACTGTTTAACTAATAATTGTCATTTGGCAGGTACTAGTGCTATTATTTTTACTCACCTTTTTCAGGTGTTATAAATTCAACTCATCATTGCACTTTTGAATAAGCATGGCAACGGGCCGGGCTTTAATAGGCCCGGCCCGAGCCCAGTAAAAAAAAAATTAGCCCGTGCCCGGCCGGGCCGGCCCGATCGGACCTGATTTTTTAATTATAAAAAATTATAAAAATTAAAAATTTATTATATAAATATATATTTTATAATTAAAAATTTTTAAATTATTTATTTTAACTCCGGATCCGATTTTTTATTATAAAAATTATAAAAATAAAAATTTATTATATAAATATAAAAATTTTATAATTAAATAAATTTAATTTTTTATTTTAAGCCCGGGCCGGGCCCGGGCTTTTTGGGTCGAGCCTGGCCCGGGCCCGAATTTTGAGGTCCGGCCCCGGCTTTTTCCACCCCTAGCCGGGCCTGGCATCGGGCTTTTCTGCTAAGCCTACTTTTGAAGACATCCAGATAAAAATGGAAGTCACTTCAAGAATACGAGTTGAAAATATTTGTGTGTTTTGTGGTACTAGTGTTGGTACTAAGCCACAATACGTAGCGGCAATACAAGATTTGTGTCGAGTCTTAGCTGAAAGAAATATGCACTTAGTATACGACGGTGTCAATCTTGGATTA
Organism: Zanthoxylum bungeanum; assembly: GCA_019454045.1. NCBI lineage: Eukaryota > Viridiplantae > Streptophyta > Magnoliopsida > Sapindales > Rutaceae > Zanthoxylum > Zanthoxylum bungeanum. The sequence continues at coordinate 15,255 of SKCR01010425.1, read as the reverse complement.
ATGGGGATCGTTTCAAAGGCCGTACAAAAAGGAGGCAGTCAAGTTCTGGGAATCATCCCAAAACCCTTGGCATAAGCGAATCTGATAGGACCATCAAACAGAGAGGAACTGATCGTGTCAGGTATGTCTGAACGACTGGTAGAAATGATTAACCGTGATGATGCTTTTATTGCTTTGCCAGGTGGCTTGGGTACACTGGAGGAAATTTTTACATTAATATCTTGGGCGAACTTGAACATACACTAGAAACCTATTGGATTGTTTAACGCTGATGGATTTTATGATTTTCTTTGTGTGTTTCTTGATGATGCCTGGAGAAATGGGTTCGTGTCAAAACCTTTAAAAGAACTCCTATTCACTGCCAGAACTGCCCCAGATTTAATTGACCAAATCTTAGCCTTTGAACCACAAATTGACCCTATCATTTCCAAGATAAAATGGTCCGATGATGATCATGGTAAGAAGCGTCGGATAAATCTGGATCTTAACTTTTAATTTCCCTTTTAGATGTAGAATTTCAGCTAACCAAGTATTATCTTATAAACTCTTATTCTATTTTAAGACATTGGGGACAATGTCTCATTTAGGTTTGGGAGATGAGAATAGTTGACCAGTATCTTATTTTTATTGTGTCAAAATTTTTCGAAAAACTCAAAAAAATTGAAAAATTTTACAAAAATAAAAAAAAAATTTGTGTTTTTGTGTTTTTTGGTTAATCGGGTCAAATTGTTGTAAGAGATAGATGTGTAAGGAATTTACACTCCTGAGACGTATCTCAACCTATTTCGGAACAAGTTAATTTTTGTTTATTTCCTTTTGAATTATTTAATTTGTACATTCTCCACAAAACTGATTAAAATGAATCTTCATATGCTCAGTTGACAGATATTTTCAACATACAGACATGAGATGTAATGAAAAGTTTGTAATATTCAGTGCTCTAGTTTAATTGCAGGAAGCATCTAAAAAAGCGATGAGATAAAAAAAGCAAAAACGTGCGAGATCCGAGTTATTAAGTCCGTATGAGTGTTTTAACACCTAGTGCCCTAAAACCAACTGGTTTGGGAGCCACTGACCCAAAACTCGCTACATGGATCTATGATGTTGCAAATATATATATATATATATATATATATCTGAAGTCCGAGTAATTAAGTTCGTAGGGGTGTCTTAACACCTGGTGCTCTAAAGCCAACTGGTTTGGGAGTCACTGGCCTAAAGCTCGCTACATGGATGAAAGATATTGTATATAAATAATAATAAAAAAAATCAGAAAAATATTCCATTGCTTAAAAAAAAGTTGTGAATTCTGATATAACTTTAGGACGAAAATATTACCCTCTTTTCAACTACACTTGTGACTATTATGGGCAAAATGAGTTGATTAATATCTTGTTAGATGTGTATATGAAGAATGGTAAAAATAATCGGAGAATTTACTTATTCGGTAATTTAGAAAGAAAGAAAACAACTATTAACTTGGATAAGAAGTTTCACATGCTTAATCACTAACTTCTTTATTCTATTTTCTCTTGTCTTTTTGCTTTTGTGTGCATTAGTTTTACTATCTTTTTACTTTTATCAAACGTTTGTAGGTATCGTTGCTGTAAGCTCTCACGAGACTACAACTTGTCCACTAGGGACACCTATAGGTTTAAAGGCTTGTTGCATACGCTAAATGCAACCGTGATCCCTACGAAAATGACTTAGCTTAATTTTATTTTAAAGATGTTTATGTTATTTTATCTTGTTGTTTTGCTCGAGGACTAACAAAATGTTAGGTTTGTGGGTGTGATGAGTGGTAAATATATCATTATTTTCCACTCATTTAACCTAATATTTTGTATAGTTTCTTGAGTTTTGTGAATATTTTGATGTGTTTTGTGTTATTTTGTAGATAAATAAAGTTTCAGGACTCTCTATAGGTGATTTTGGGCCAAAACAGTGAAAAACAGACAAAAAGGCAAAATGGTCATTTCTCGCGTCGCGGCACGACGGCACGTCACGACCGCTAACGTGCGTCGAAGACTGCTAACGTGTGTCAGGGACACGTGTCAAAATCTGAGAAATTTGATCTTGCTAACGTGCGTCAGATCTGCTAATGTGCGTCGAATCTGCTAACGTGCGTCATGTCACGTGTCAACATCACTGCCAATCTGCTAACGTCCACCATGCCACATGTCACCATCACATGTTGCCGACAACCATCATCAGCCATTTGTCATCCACATGTCCGCCACGTCATCACCACGTCAGCAGCATACCGAGTCAATCTGCCACGTGTCGTCCATATCATCAACAACAAATCACATTGCGCCACGTGTCACCATCATATGCTACCGACAATCCACATCACCACGTCAGCACAAATATTGAGTTGATCATCCAAATTGCCACGTGTTAGCATTTTATTGGGCCAACAGATTCCTCATGCCACGTCAGCAGATAAGAGATCAGAGCAACCAATCATTGAGTGCCACATGGCGCGTCGCGACGCGCCCCACCCATTGATGTCTATAAATTGAGCCGAATTTTCTGATTCAAATCATACTCTCTTCTGAATTCTTTCTTAAGGATTTTAAGAAGTTTGTATCTTGTTTGTTTATTTTCAGTTTTGTAATTAATTTATTTTACTTTTACGCAATAGTACTTACTTTTCTTTACTTTTTCAGTTTTTACTTTTACGTTATGAGGAGGTAACTCTCTCCTGCTGGGGCAATAAGTAAAGCTTTTATTATTGCTATTTAGATTAATCTCCCTTAATTATAATATAATAACTATTTAAAATCTGACTTAATGAAGATACCGCTATATTGGCCGGTTGGTAATTAATTATAAATTGGTTTTAACCTGACTAAGCAAGGATATCGCCTGGTTGGTCGGTTAGTAATTAATTATTAATTTGACTTAATCAGGATACCGCCTATATGGCTGGTTGGTAATATCACACAAGTTAATATATTATATTAAGAGAGATATCTAAAATAGTAGTAATAGAAGTGGATCCTTTAACCCCCATCATTTTCTTTTATTGTAATTTTACCTTTTTAATTTTCAGCATTTACTTTTCAAGCACTTTACTTTATGTCTTTTATTTTTAAGCTTTTACTAGTTGTAAATATGTGTCGTTGCTAAGCCCGTTATATGGGGTTGTGATGAATTCCAATATCACCAGCTTATAAGGGGTTATTTTATAATTTAGGTAATATAAGGTTTACTTATTAAGTCTTAAGCTTAATGCTTATTGTTAACTGACCACTAATAAGATTGATCTGGTAAACTTAAAATAAACTTGATAAAAGAATTTTAGGTTTCAAACTTAGACTTAATAGCCAACGGTCTTCCTTGAGGATAGATAACCCTTTAATAGCTTTCCTTACAGGATAGACATATACCTATCGGGCGGAGGTAGCCATAATTGGAACTTGATTTTAATGAATTCAGGTAACTTAGTTAACATAGACATATGATTTAATTAGGTTACACTAGGTATTTGCATCCGACCATCGACATAGGCTTTTGCAGAATTTCGTGTTCCAGGTTAGTAACCGATATATTACACAAACATAAAATAACTATTTCATCTTTAAAAAGATATTGGAAGGATTCACAATCCTGGATAGTTTAATAATATTGAATTTTTTTAAATCTACTTTCACACTGTTTTTACTTGTTTTAATTTAAAATCACCATCCAATTAATCAATCCGTTAGATACTCATAATTATTTGACTTCATAATTAATAGTTTAGGTATTTATACTACTTGAACGATACGTTGTACGGGCCAAATTTGGGCCCAAGGGTAAAATCGACATTTTACCTCGAGACCGACCAATCAGACCAAGAAGCCTCACGGGCCCAAGCTCATTGTCATCAAGAGGGCCAACCGGACGCAATAGATACCAAATCAAGAAACGTCCAAACTCATAAATATCTCACATAACTCGACAGTTTCCAACATCCAACGAACAAGTAATTAAAGGTAATAAACACACGTTTCCTGAGAGTGTGTATATAAGAGGAGAAAGTCTACGAGAAGCAGAGGGGGAGAATCCATAGCTCGATCATATTCAACTTCTAACAACTCTCAGCTTAGTCATATTCTCTCCAGAACTCTCGGAACCTCGGACCCACTGCCCTCACGGTAGTCAACAGAAGTCAAGGTACGTCAAGCCTCGCTCTTCCATTATTTACAGCTCGTCTTCATCACTGACTTGAGCGTCGGAGTGCCCCCGGCACCCACACACACCGGTGGGTAGTCTACTCCCGCTCACTCTACCTTTGTTTTGCAGGATCGCTAGCGCCCCCAACTACAAATTCTCGATTGTGGACCTCGGGCGAAATCCAGTGTCTACAATTTGGCGCCCACCGTGGGGCCCTAGCGATTCATAGCATGCAAAGATCTCTCCATCTACGATCCTTTCAAACATCCATACTTATATGGCGTGATGCAACGAGCAGACTCTAGATCTTTATGATCATCAAAGTAACCATCCTCCAAAGATAATCACAAACACATTTCAACAATCTCCTAGAGGCCCGAGGCTACGGGTCACCCCAACAATCCTAATAATCTGATATGATCACTTAGAAGCATTCACAAATAGGGCAAGCGAAAATCCACCATCAGACGACCATCCACAAAATCACCAAAGAAGAAGCCATGTCCCTCCAGTAGACCGATCATAATTAGTCACCTCCTTCATGTGAAAAGAAATGCAAGAGTTCAAGATGGTCACTCTCTCCAATCTACCTGAAGTCAGACTACCAATAAGGAAAAGCTGAGCCGAGATAGCATCAAACTACGCAGAAGGATCGTTATCAACATCTCACTACATTTGAAGATTTTCATATCCATCAGATGACATAGATGAATCTCAATGTCCTTCATACGATGCCATCTTCTCTAGGTGTCGTGAATAGTTACATGAAACTCCATTCGACCATAGTCTCATGGACCTACATCAGGAGCAAGGCGCCTCCCTTCAATGGGACTATATTTCCTACCATTTACTTCACGTGATGAAGCGATGTGTTTGGCATGAGGAGGATGTCCCAGTCGACGGTACCCGAATGAAGACTTAGCGTGGACATCCCGGTCAACATTACCAGGTATGGCTTGTACTTTTTAATAAAGTCCTAGTCGACATTATAAAGGCACTAGACTTATAATAGGTGTCACAGTTTGGGGCTTGATATGGTTGTCCCAGTCGACACAACATTTTACAACTAGGTAATGGTTATGGATGGCTCAGTCGACATTCACAATGTCTGGCCTATAACTTGTTAGGGATGCCCCACTCAATATTAGGGTGTTGTTGAGGATGTCCCAATTGATTTTACTTTATGTAGCTTGTCACTCGACACCAAACATAATGAGCTTTAACACTTATTTAAGATCCCATCTGACATGTGAAGACTTAGCTAGACTGAGGTACCATTAGATATAAAACACAGCCCAATCGCCTATATGACAAAATGGATTACCAACAACTTCATACTACATCGGATGGTTGTTATCTTCCTAAGAGAATATAAGAGGATAGTCGTTTTCTCCGTACGACAAGGTGGCCATCAACTCCACACTACATCCAAAGACCGGCATCTTCTCCAAACGACGAAGAACATTATTCTTCCGAATGATATGTAAGATTTATCAACCTCTCCAGATGGTATAGACATAATATCATCTACTCCATACTACATTGATAGAAGGTCGTCCGCTCCATAAGACGTGGAAGGATTGTTATCTCCTCCTCTACTACGAAAAGTTTTTCATCTCCTCCAAAATACGCCCCCAAGGGGTGTGGCTTGGTGGTGAAGGGTCCAGAACCTCACCTTGAGGTTATGGGTTCGAATCCAGGGGGTGCAACTTCTTGTAAGAGCCTGGGGCAGCCGGGGGTTTTACCTGCGCCGCGGCCCAGAATGGGTGGTTTGGTGGCGGGGTTTCCAACGATTTCAAAAAAAAAAAAAAAAAAAAAAGGGATGAAATACTGTCCACTGAACTGCTCCACTCGCCCCAGCTCCATGAGCAACCATAACAAGGTTGCATGAAACTGTGCCAAGAGAGTACAAGAGAAAAGCGATCCAGTTTCTATGAATCGACACTGTAGCCACACATTCAAGCTTGTCCTGCTTGCGATTTCGAGGGCCTACCCGATCAAGAACTGTGTGTATATAAGGACCACACAAAAATAGACGACAAGCATGCTAACACGCCAACTGCAGCATGCGATCCTACGTCAGCCACATCACGAGCCAAAAAAGACCCAAGCATAAGTGATGAAGTAAACCTACTCAAAGCCCATTCAATCTCTCTATTATATAAAGCATCTTCATGCAAGAGTCACAGCCATTTATTTATCCCACACTGCCTGAGAAGCTGTCCTTCAAGTAAAACACTCGCAAGTAAACAAGGATTGCCTAAACTCGAGTTCATTACCCCTGCTTGGAGTCTACCACACACAGTTAAAATAAATTATAGGACAATCACGAGCTCGAGCCAAGACAGGAGCTCACTGTCAAAGTTTTTCAGCCCTAAATTTTGCAGACGACATGATCGTGACCCAAATCTATCAGAAATCGAATAAAACGGATGAGCACACTGCTGAAAGTCGGGGAACCACGGGACATGTGCCAGTCCGACACGCCAGGCGTAGAAAGGACCGTGTGCCAACTACGCTTTCTGAACTTAGTTCTTTGAAGTGGACTGGTTCGTGGGTGGATTTCTTTTGGGCTGAGATTGGCATTTGTGGGTCGAGTAGATCCTAAATATGTTCTTCACATTATCCATGGTTTGATCCTCTTCTAGGTTTAACTTAGATGGATTTTTGTTTGTCACATGCGCCACTTGTTACGCACGTGAAGGTATAGCTAGGCCTATTTGTTTCATAGCAAATTAGACCGAGTTGTATAGACCTTGGGCCTGTGAGGGGTAACTGGCTTCTATTTCTTCATGCTTGTGCCTGTTGGGTCTGTGAGTGGGGGATTGCAAATTGGGACTTGCATGTTACCCTTAATTTCTAGTTAAAGTTTTACTGATTGTTCACATTTGGGCCTATTGGGCCGAAGTGTAAGTAAGAGTAGATTGGGCTGAGATTGAAATTTTTTGGCTCGGGAGTTTGCATGTTGGTTGCTACGTTTGTGAAGGAGATTGATGCAGGATGGATCATGCTTCAGACTTGCTTCACGATTTCTTTAGAAATCTGTTTTCGAAACTGAGCAGGCAAATTTTGGAAACTCTGAGCAGGCAAATCTCACTCTTCCGTTAGGCTAAATCTGAACTCTATGCTTGAACTCTCGCTTGGGTTATGGATTTGGCCACTGTAAAACCTCTTGTTGAAGCCTCATTGAACAGTAGCGCATTGTTTTGTGGTTTGCTGTGGACAGAGCTTTCGGATCACCCTTTTGATTGGGTTCTCTACATGTGGGCCGTTATGGGAGTTTATTGAGCTAGCTTGGACATGTAACCTGGATCTACTGGCGCCTTAGACCATTCGGCCATCCTGACGTCGATTCCTTCAGTTTGTATGCTTCATCCTGCTCAGTAGGTCCCTCGGTATTGGAAATAGGAGAGGTATTTTCACTCCATGTTGCAAAGTGTGTAGGCATGCGCTAAGGTGAGGCCCATGTGACTTGGTAATATGCTCAGCTCATCTTAACTTGTCCTCATCTGCATGGTTGGATTATCACCATATGCTGCCTTTAATCGACACTAGCAAGGCAGCCACTCGCCACTCTACACACAAGGCTTATAGTGACAAATTGGTGTCGAGTACGGTTATAAAGAACTAGCTTGTCTGAATGATAAGTGAACAATTGATTGGTGAAGGATCTGGCACAATGAATTCAGTGGCCTATCCAACATTTGGGCCGAGGATCTATGCGTACACATTATATTCTCTTTCTCAAATATTTTGTATATAACCTTTATAGTTAGCTTTTGTCTAGAATCGATTGAGAGAAATCTTTTCGACACAACCTATATATTGGTCGAATGAAGTTATCCCTCAATTCCTTGAGCCTACAACAGCAAGTGGGCTGGCTTCATCAGGCTCGGGCCATGAGCGCATGTTGTAGCAACATTTGAACACTTACTTTATTCAGATGACGGGAGAAACATGTACATGTGTTGCGGAATTCGGCCAATCAAGCTTCTAGTCTCCATGGAATTAATGGTTGCACCCATGCTCCGCCAAGTGAACTACGTATAGCTTATGGCCTGGAAAATTTATGAAGTCTCCAGGGCTTCGAGAGGACTCGTTTATTACTTATGCCTAATGGGCTGGTCTGGAATGACCCATTAAAAAGCATATTTTCCAAGCACATGCGCAGGTGTGAAAAACTCATTGAAAAAAAAAAAAAAAAAATTGCCAAATCTTGTCGCCACATGGACGTCACACACTACAGACCAGACTTATGCCACGCAAAGCTACAAGATTTCAGACAGCTTCTGGTGCATGTCGAGTGGCGCAAATAAAGGCTTGGCAATGAGTGAATATGTCATTCGATAAGACAAAAGAGAAAGCCTGGCACTAGGAGAGACCAACATGTAAGCGAAGCATTAGAGGGGTACGCCACACAGTAGGACAAAAAACCAGACTGGGCACTAAAATGGATGGCCATCGACCCACGGTGCATGGAAAAATTGACACCTCTTCCTCAGACGACATTAAAAGACTCCCATGGTCTTTTGACCCGTAGTATGGGGAATATCCTGAACCTTCATCTGTTTCAGTCGACCGGGGACAACCCCATAGACTCATGACGAGTCAAGTTGTAGACATGGATTACACATGTCGTATGACTTATATCTTCCTGGTCTCATCAAGTCCAGTCGACCGGGGACATCCCCATAGACTCATGACGAGTCAAGTTGTAGACATGGAATACACATGTCGTATGACTTATATCTTCCTGGTCTCATCAAGTCCAGTCGACCGGGGACATCCCCATAGACTCATGACGAGTCAAGTTGTAGACATGGATTACACATGTCGTATGACTTATATCTTCCTGGTCTCATCAAGTCCAGTCGACCGGGGACATCCCCATAGACTCATGACGAGTCAAGTTGTAGACATGGATTACACATGTCATATGACTTATATCTTCCTGGCTTCATCAAGTCCAGTTGACCGGGGACATCCCCCATGGACTCATGTAGAGTCAAGTTGTAGACATGGATTACACATGTCGTATGACTTATATCTTCCTGGCTTCATCAAGTCCAGTTGACCGGGGACATCCCCCATGGACTCATGTAGAGTCAAGTTGTAGACATACACATGTCGTATGACTTATATCCTGAACCTCATCTGGTTTAGTCGACCGGGGACATCCCCCATGGACTCATGTAGAGTCAAGTTGTAGACATGGATTACACATGTCATATGACTTATATCTTCCTGGCTTCATCAAGTCCAGTTGACCGGGGACATCCCCCATGGACTCATGTAGAGTCAAGTTGTAGACATGGATTACACATGTCGTATGACTTATATCTTCCTGGCTTCATCAAGTCCAGTTGACCGGGGACATCCCCCATGGACTCATGTAGAGTCAAGTTGTAGACATACACATGTCGTATGACTTATATCCTGAACCTCATCTGGTTTAGTCGACCGGGGACATCCCCCATGGACTCATGTAGAGTCAAGTTGTAGACATACACATGTCGTATGACTTATATCCTGAACCTCATCTGGTTCAGTCGACCGGGGACATTCAAAGATGACTCTTGTCGAGTCAAATGAAGATATGGACTTCCTTCAGTTCATAGACTTGTCGAATGAAATAACTCATGAACCCTCATCTGGTTCAGTCGACCGGGGACATCCCCCACGGACTCACATCGAGTCAAGTTTTAGACATGGAATACACATGTCGTACGACTTATATCCTGACCATCATCTGGTTCAATCGATTGGGTACTTCCCCAATGGCTCTTGAAGAGTAAAGCTCATAACTTGATATTCGTTTGGCAGCATCAACCGCTCGAGTACACCTACATACTATGGCCTTAAGCGACACACGCGTCAAGTACTCTCCAAGTCAAGGACTACTTGACTTAGAGAGTAGGGGACAAACTGTACGGGCCAAATTTGAGCCCAAGGGTAAAATCGACATTTTACCTCGAGACCGACCAATATCAGACCAAGAAGCCTCACGGGCCCAAGCTCATTGTCATCAAGAGGGCCAACCGGACGCAATAGATACCAAATCAAGAAACGTCCAAACTCATAAATATCTCACATAACTCGACAGTTTCCAACATCCAACGAACAAGTAATTAAAGGTAATAAATACACACGTTTCCTGAGAGTGTGTATATAAGAGAGAAAGTCTACGAGAAGCAGAGGGGGAGAATCCATAGCTCGATCATATTCAACTTCTAACAACTCTCAGCTTAGTCATATTCTCTCCAGAACTCTCGGAACCTCGGACCCACTGCCCTCACGGTAGTCAACAGAAGTCAAGGTACGTCAAGCCTCGCTCTTCCATTATTTACAGCTCGTCTTCATCACTGACTTGAGCGTCGGAGTGCCCCCGGCACCCACCACACCGGTGGGTAGTCTACTCCCGCTCACTCTACCTTTGTTTTGCAGGATCGCTAGCGCCCCCAACTACAAATTCTCGATTGTGGACCTCGGGCGAAATCCAGTGTCTACATACGTGCGTTTGCGTTATACGCGTGTGATTACTCACCGATCATTGGCTTTAGGGCACTAGGTGTTAAGACACACATACAGACTTAATTGCTCGGATCTCAGATATTAAAAAGAAAAAGTGTCTGATTTCCTTAAACATTCTGTCATATCCTGGGTTTTTCGGAACAGTACAGGAAAGTTTTCGAATTAAAGTGAAATATTTGGAAATGGGATGGTATTCGAAAATTAGATTTCATGTGTTGGAAAATCGGTGGGAATATTTTATAATGAAGATTCGTCACATTGGAAAACGTGTGGTCTCGAGAACCGGTTACGCGATCTTTGATTTTATCATTATACGCGTAAAAGTATCTTTTCTCGGCTATAAAGATAGGAAACAAACTCTGATTGTGTTGATTTTTGAACCATCAGACTCGATTTCCCGAGACGAACAACTTTCAAATTCAACACTTTTCGAAATTTACATCAGAATGGCTTCAAAAATGTGAATTTTCTAGAAAGTTCCATGGCAGGAACCTGAATGCAGTTTTCGGGGGTCTAAACGTAAATTTCAAAAACTTTCTTATAAAACCCCATAGTTTTGAATATTGCGAAAAATACAGAAGATACAGGCGAGAAAGGGTAGAAGATACGCGCGAGATGTGTTTCTCAATCCAGGCTCGTCGCTTCGTGTAACATCCTGCCTAAGACAGAATGTTAGTCATATAATCATTTCGTGAACATAAAGTATATATGTAAAATCCTATTCTCGAATTATATACCTAAGTTTTTATATTAAACCTAAGTATAGCCATACTTAAAATATAAATATGAACTTCATCAATTATTCTCGAATTATATCAATTCATTTATAATTTTACAAATCAAGTAAACCCATAAACACCCAAACCCAAAGAAATCATCACATAGAATACTTACAAATTAATCCCATGAACGAAACCAAACTCCATCATCTTCTTCTCCTTATCTGCTTTCTTGCCCCTCTTTTTCTCGGCTTCTTTGCTTCTGCTACTCACGGCTCTGCTTCTCTACTTTCCTATACTCTCGGTTTCCCTCTCCCTCATTTATTTTCTCGGCCTCACCCTCTCTACTCTCGGCTTCATCTTCTTCTTTCTGTTCTCTTTCTTGTTCTGTTTCTCTTGTTTTCTTCATGTGCGTATTTTTGGTGTGTGTACTGTGAGATGTGTGTGTGTCAGTCACATGTGTGTGGGTGCTAGATGTTTCTAGGTTTATTTATTTTATTTTTTGTAATTTATGTGGTAATTATCAACTTGGTCCCTTTAATTTACTCATTATTGTCTTTTAATTAATTTCTTGAAAAAGTCTCTATTATACAATAAAAATTGACTTCGCGTTCGGACGCGGCCTCACGCGCGAAAAATAAAATTCACGCAACGCTCTAAAATAACCCGGGATGTTACACTTCGTTTCAAAACCCGAGGCACCCACCAAATCAAATCACTCAGAGAGTACTACAAGTTGGCGGTGATAAATTTTCCATTTTGTGCCCGGTTGCACGCAAAATGAGGAATGAATGTTCGAATGAATAGTGACCCACGATGAACAGTAGCTCCGATCGAAATTCCTTCGATTCCAGCGTGTTTGTGGGATAGTTTTGATTCCGTATATAGCCTCGAAATCTCAGTAAGACCTCCCGGTAAAAATTCGCTAATTTCAAGTTTTTTGCTAAAGATTTGGATGCATCCAGTAGCTTCTTAGAATAGAGTATTGATATAAATTGAATGGTTTTAGTATTAGTATATCGAATATGTGTATCTGGTAGAATTCGAGTGAAAACTGAACGAGTTTGATCGATCCGATAGAATATGCTAGGTTTCGATAAAAGTGGGCTTTTGCATATAATGGTGTGTTTTGATTTTAACGATAGTTATGAGTTATATATGATATTAAGAACATATATGGATAAATCCAGGTAGGTTCGGAGGGTTCATGACCCTTCCGTAGCGTTTGTAATAATATGTATATTCGTATGTTTTGTATGAATACAGTGTATGAATAAGAAGCTATTGTTTATAAATGCGATTTATTTGTATAGAGATTGAAGAGGTGAAGCTGGGTAAGGATTAAGTATAACCCAAACGCTTCTTAAATGAATATGTGTAATTAATAAGTTTTGTATCAAAGGTTTTCAGATATAAAATAAGAAACTAAGTATGTTTGTTTGATAAATGAAAGATATAAGGATTGTTAAAGTCATGATATTGGCGTTCGTAATAATATGTATATTCGTATGTTTGAACATATGTATTAATGATTGTTTGAATGATAGTTTAGAGTGTTGCTATGTATGTGCGTGTGTATGAAAAATCGTATGATAATTTGTGTTACGTGATATGTGCGCATGTGTGTTGTTTGAGTTATGTGTTATTTGATGTGTTGACTGTTGTTAATGTTTCGTTGTCTGTTACACGATGCTTGTATGTTTGTTTGAGTGCATAGGTATGTATGATATAACCCATGAGATGTAAGGACCGTGTGTATTTTTGAGGAATGAATGAATGACCGGAAAGCTGGTGTGAGTATAAGATGTTATGAAGTATGTTTACTAAGTTCGCTATCGTATTACGTATATTGTGAAATAGACTATTTTTTTTTTGTAAGATTGAGTTACAAAGCATGTATCTAAGCAAAAAATTTGAAAATTGGATTTGCATGAATGAAAGAGAAATGAGCTATGGTTTCTGAAATGATACATGTGAGTGCGATAAGTCACGAATGTTAAACTATCATAAGATTATCGAAATAAAGAAAGTTCTTTTGACTTACCGATTTGATGATATTTCAAAGAGGTTTAATCGTGATAAAGTATAAACGTGTAAATTCATGATTCATACAATTAGAATGGATTTGATGTTAAGTAAGGTACTCTGTGATATTTGAAGTTTTGCTTTATATGTTTTGGGATGTTGCATATTCGATTGATCAATATATATATATATATATATATATGAAAGTAGAGCATGGAAAATTGATGACTTTGAACTCGTATTGATTTAATAGTTCATATATATTTAGATAGTGAATGTTATAACATGTTTGACTTATATGCTTTGGTTGTGCATGGTTATTTACTGAGTTTTTATAACTCACATCAAACCAGTTTGCTAGTTTTGCAGGTTGGCTTCCAGATTGGTCAACCACGATAACTTTGGAAGTCATGCTCGAGACGCGGAGCACCCAAGTGACAATCACCCTCGCAAGTTTCCTGGGTGAAGTTATAGAGGTTTAAGAAGTCTAGGATATTTTGGTTATTGTTTTGTTAGTCGTGCTGAGAACGTGGTTTGTGTATATATATATTAAGTAAATATTTTGATTGATGATGATGTGGGCAGAGCCCTTAGGAAATGATTCTGATGAGATTTGTGTGGACCTGAGGTCATTTTATTTATTTGAACTCTTCTTAGATTCCCTTTGATGATGGATTGTGATCCAGGTTGTCCAGTTTTAGGATACATCATGCCAAATTTTCGGTAAATTCAGAGGCTTATGGAGATGGGTCAATCATGTCTCCTGCCTGTAGCATCCTACCTCTGGCGGGGTGTTACACTTTCTCTTTAACCCATGTAACGAGCTTTGGGTCAGTGACTCCCAGACTAGTTAGCCTTAGGGCACTAAATGTTAAAACACTCATACAGACTTAATTGCTAGAGTTAGAGAGGCTACAAAATCGAACTTATTGAAATATTTTTTTCTTTTTTTTCTTACAAACTCAAGCTCTACCGTTTTACGCGAAAAATCACTGATTACTGAGGCAAGATGTCCAGTTACTAAGTAAACGCATAGTTAGATTTTTTAAAAAATAAACACTAATCCCACTGCCTTTAGGTGCTACCTCCAACAAACTAGAGAACTGAATATTACAAAAGTTTCACTTATAACCCATGTTTATATGTTACCGTGTATGTTGATAATACATGTCATATGAGTATATGAAGATCAAATTTAATCAATATTATGGAGAATTCACAAATTTAAATGATTCAAAAAGAAAGGAACAAAAATAATTTGTTACGAATTATTTTGAGATGCGTCTCAGGAACTAAAACTCCTTACATAGCCACCTCTGAACAATAATTTCGTTTGTTAGTCAAAAATTTGTTGTTAGTTTTTGTGTGTGTGTGTGTTTTTTTTTTTTTTAAATACAAAATAAAATCAAAATAAAATATTTTTTTACACACAAAATAACAACAAAACAAAAACATCATAATAAAAACTTTTTTTTTACATAAAGCAACAACACAAAAACGAAAATATTTTTTTGAAAGAAAAATCCTTCAATGAAACATAAAATAAAAACTATCTAGTCAACTATCCCCCAACCAAATTCAGACTTTGTCTCCAATGTGAGAAAAAGAATAAGTAGAGTTTAGAAGATATCACTTGGTTAGTATGGAATTGACAATTGAATCTACGATTATTTAAAAGAAAAAAATTACAGATTAAAATTCAAGTCCACTCTATGCTTCTTGCCAGGATCGCTACCAGAATAGTTCAACTTGGAAATAATGAGGTCGATTTTTGGTTCATAAGCTAAGAGTTGGTCAATTAAATCATCAGCTTTTC
>SKCR01010424.1:0-12326 GCA_019454045.1 Zanthoxylum bungeanum | reverse complement strand
GACTCTACCGAATCAGGTGAGTATTCTGCTACCTCAGTTGATGTGTTCACACATATTTCATGTCTTGTTTGATCTTGGGCCTTAAGATTTTAACCACATTAGAATGCCTTTGTTAAGGGTGTATGATGATGAGACCTTAATAAAGATAATAAATTGGTAGCCAATTGCACGGGAAAAACCCTCGCTCAATATCAAGTGTTTTTCCTTCATTGAGTGATTCTTACTCAAGATCCGAGATTGGCATTGGGTTGTTGGCCAAAGTCAAGCCCTTTGTCCGTCGAAGATGTGTTTGAATCACGAGAGTTTGTTCCATATCGGTGTCTTGTCCAAGTTGTGGTTTGTGGCCAAAGTCAAGACCACTTCTTGTCCATCGACATTGATTACGAAGCTTTCCATGGTCAATGGGTTCGCGCTTGACTGGGATCACTAGGTTTGTTGTGCCAAAGCCAAGGCTTAGTTGATTCAGAGGAAAAAGGTTAGGTAATACATTGGATGTATTGGCATATATAAGATATATGTTTAGGATTTGGATATCCGCCTACTGGATCTAGGAATTGGATGGGATCCAATTGATCTTCGAGATCTACCTAGTTAATTATCATACAATTTGTTGGCCAAAGTCAAGATTGTGTGATATTTAACGGGATCCTAGCCCACTAGGAAACACGGTTTCCCGAGTACTCGACAGAGGGTTAGAGGCTCGCCGAAAAATAGTGGGAGACAAGATTGAATTTGCAATACTCGTTCAATACTCGCCATACGCGCTCAATCACAAAATTATTTCGTCGTTAGATTAAATGTTACTTGGACTAATATTTAAATTGTTCTTTTAATAAACAGTTGGAGTGTATTATATTTGATTATATATAATGGGATTATATTAATCAATATATTTGAATTAATTAATTTCGTTTACAGTTGATTTTATAATTGGATTATAGTAATCAATGTAATTGAGGTTAATTAATTTAAATATATTTGATTATATAGTTGGACTATTATAATCATTATAATAAATAGTACCACAAATCGTTGATTAAATAGTTGGACTATTAGAATCAAGATATAATTGAAAGATTGACATTTAAAACATAATCCTGGGGAAAATGTGTTTAAATGGTTTTAATTTTCAAATTGGGAATAAAGTTTCAGGATGGTCCTGGAAATTAATAGGTTATTTTATTTGATAAATAAAATATATTAAGCTTGTAGCGCAAGGCGCACCTTAATTCGATATTCCAGAAACACGAGGCTTGGCCAAAGGCTTCTGGAGTGTTGAAACAGGCAAAGGCAAAATCATTATAATCTTCTGGGAGATAAAGACATATCATAAGAAGGAATAGAAGACGAGCAAGGCTCTGACTTCAAATATGATTGTCATAATTATGTTCACAACTAGTATTGAATTGGATTTTAAATACTTAGTGTGGTACATAAAATATATTGATGTTCAGAATCTGTTTTGAACAGGATACTGACTTCAATAGAGATTTATCTGCGAATTGGAAACAGGACGAAAGTCGCTGTTTTAACCATAGATACCTGAATTTAGGAACTACCTTGGGTTAGTACTTAAATTTAGAAACTGTTATAATGTAGCTAGTTTGACTAGAAACATTATCTCTATATCGCATAAACCCGCTGCGGGTGTACCTTTATATTCTAGAACACTAAAAAGGTTTCATTATATAAAGATGATATTGAGATAAACACATTAGATGTGAATAACATGATTTATATTTTGAATATAAATAATATCTCAAATATATAACATGACAAATAAATAGCTCAAACTGATTTGATCAGTTAAGAAACTTAATTGTGGCATAGTTGTCAGGGACACTGGAAACAAGAATCGTATATCCGCACTTTTGAAGAGCGGATACCAGGACTGATTTGATTCATTCAAATAAAGTCTACGAATCTAGTCTATTTGGGCAAAGTGCCTAAAACACTATTTACTTGGTAAAAGTGTAAATGCCACCGATCTGTTAGCCCTACTTCATAGTGAATCAAGTGGGCCAATGTCTAGCTAGGCTAGATATGGATATGAATATTTCGTGACCTATACGGATGTGGCATCGCGTATGGTTCTGTGTTTCTTTTGAAGAACACAAATCGGAAACTTTTACAGTTCGACACGAAATAGATAAAAAGATCGGCTAAAGTATTAAACCGTCACGGTAAGACTGTAATGGAAAATACTTAAGCAATAAATTTCTAGTATATATGAAAGAGTATAGTAGTATTCTTTCAAATAAGGACTCCTCCCGGAATACATCGGTTTGACGGTGTGTGTCCGAACGGATTAACCGAATTTTGTTAGACAGAATAAGGTTAATCACGAGTCGCTCTGAGCTACCATTTCCTTCAACGGATAAGCTTTAACAGTGCAAGAACTTATTTTGGATAAGGTTCCATAATAATCTGTTTAACAGATATCATATTAGATATGAACGGGAAAGAAACCGGGTTTCTCATTCTTGATAATTCGGTATGCTAGGCATATGTTTGGATGATACCAAACTAAAACCCAAATAGGATAAGTGTCAAATGTAGGTTATCCTAGGGATACCATAAGTATTGTACTTATACACCTCACAAGAAAACAATTAGATTGTTACTCACCATACGGTTTTCCTGAGAGGAATACCGATATGCAGTGGTAAGTGGGAGGATAGTATAACTCGATGGAAATCGGAGTAGTAATACTGTTCAAGGCACTGAATCTTAATGGAACATGAATAGTTCATCTAGGATGAGACTATTACCTAATCTTCGAATACACAAGAACCGCGCAGGTCGGACAGAGTCAGAAAACAACCGGGGTATGGGTTTCTGATCTAACCTCATAAAGATGTGAATCTTATTGAGGAATACCAACTGACTACGCATGAGGAAGTGATATAAGGTATCAACTCCCTAATTATGGCAAAGTGTCGTATAATCCGAAATGGATTCCATGCATATCAACCAGTTTGGATACTAGTTGATGTACCACAAGGCATTGTGCCTAATGGTTCTTAAAAGTCTTCTAGGAAGACATACATGGATGGCAACATACCAGCGTATATAGCTAGGATTTAACGGAAAGGTATCGTTATCAACATTGTGTTGATTACGATTCAACCTTTTACCTGTTGCCACGGTAAATCCATTTGGATAATGCAGGTTATTCGATCCAGGATTGGATTGAAGCAAGCATTAGGTTCTTGGAATTATCGTTTTGATATTATCATAATGGTGTACGATTTAATTCAAAACGAAAATAATTCTTTTGTATATAAGGAGGTTAGTGCGGAGCGCACTGACAGTGGTTGTCCTATAAAATAATGATAATACGTCTTTTCTTGGAAAAGATATCCCCATAAAATAAATATCGGCGAAAGCTTGGCTTTCGAAATACTCTCCTAGAAACCGTACATTGAAAAATGTACAAGACCTGGTGTATCATACGCTTTCAGCATATGGATTCACAAACAGGCCAATCCGAGTGATAGGCACTGGATTAATATTAAGAACATCCGTTAGTATCTTAGAGAACTAAGGATGTTGTCTTAGTCTATGGAGAATGAGAACTTATAGTGACTGGGGTCACTGTAGCAAGTTTCATATAACCGATAAAGACGACTAAAAGTCGCAAGCGGTACTATACAGTTTGAATAACGGTACAGTGAGCTGGAAATCTTCCAAGCAAGATATTGTTACCGAATAAACAACAAATGCGGGTTGTTGTTGCAGCTAAAGCAACAATGGAAGTCATTTGGGTCGATACAAATCTAATTAGATTAGATATAGTTCTGTTAGCGGCTGAGCTAGGCGTCAGCACAGGCTAAAGAATTAATGGTCTCATCGACGATCCAGATATATACTTCTATATCATCTGATTCGTTCGGATCATACATCGTGGCGATGTGATGATCGTATAAATCGCATCAAACGATAATCATACAAATCCGCTGACGAAAACATTTTCTCAGCAGTTTGAGCCAACCGTACATAGTTCGGGTGTGAGACACTTGAGTGACTGGCTATGTGCCAAGTGGGAGATTGTTGGACAAAATGACCAATAGCGTCACAATTTGCACAGATCATTGTGTTGTTGTAGCAAATTAACTATGTGACAAAGGAGAGATTGTACTCTCATCATTGTGATTAGATCACCTTAGATGTATAAATGAAGAGAGGTCCATATGATTAGTTCCTGGATTAAAAATGATATGAGACAGTATCAGTCCACGAAGGATTAATCATTAAATATCCCTAGTCGTAGTATTATCGAGACAGGACATCGATAATGCGGAATAGGCTAGTATTGCACTTGTGCGCGTTGTGAGGGCACAACGACATAGTTCTCATATATATAAGTATAGGATACTTATGCAAGTGCGATAGGAGGTTGTGTTTCACCGATGGTACGGGAAACAGCTTCGCTCTGGATAGACCCCTCGGAATCCCATTGGTATTATGACTATGTGTCTATGGGAGGCCGAAATCAAGGTAGGTGTGTATAGTCTTAACCTGAGACTTGCATCGCTAATACTTACGATAATCGATAGACTTTGGTCTTGGTGGTACAGGGCTTTAACCGGTTCTGCGTACACCACTTCTGGGTTTATCAGAGAGTCGTAGTGTATTGGGTTGTGATGTCAAGACGGAAGTATCACTTCAGTCATAGTGGAGATGATGTCACGCAGTATACGGTATTAGTGCTCTTAAGTGCTGACCGGCTATCGGGATATTATGACAAGGTCATGTATATCCGATTATAGAGACTAGTTACCAGACATCCGACATGTGCTTCGGACGGGGCAGACACTTATCCAGCCCCAGCCCTAGCACGTGACTATTCGATACTGGGCCGATATGCACAATACTACGATATACTACGCTTGATACGGATCTATATATTCCTGTAAGAATATTTCTGGAGAATTGGGTAGGCATGGCGCTTTGCTAGAAGCCAACCTTGTCTTGTAAATCGGTATAAACGTAGTACAAGGTACTTACGTGTTCGGATAGTCCGACGACCGTATTTACTGCCAAACATATCTGGAGATCTCATGGGTCGCTTCCCGAAGATTCACCGATGACGTATAACTCGCACTTAATTAATCTAGGATTAATTAGAAGAGAGAGAAAATTAATCTGGGATTAATCACGGAGATTTTATCTGGGATAAAATATTAATTAAAGAGAGAGAACGATTAATTTGTAATAATCGATAAAATAATATTTGATATATTATTAGAAATTGGATTTCGACGCGGAATTAAAATTAGATTTTAATTCGGGCGAACGAATTAATTTAGAATTAATTCGTTAGCGACATGAATAGTGATTTCGCTAGGCGTAATCATTTAATTACGACGCGACGGAAAATTCATTAATTTGGAATTAGCGAACCCGAGCCCGGGATTATTTGCGAGCGCATTCGCATTTAGAATTCGAGTGCGGCACGCAAGTCAAATCAAGCGTCAAATCGCTAGTCACATCAAGCGTCAAATCACATGTCACTTTGAGTGATGTGACAATTGGATTGATTGATTTGAGTGATTGATGTGAATAGTGATATAGTTGTTGGAAAAGCATTAATAGACTTTTTCTTTTTGACTTTTGATATATATGAAAATGATTTATATATTTGTTTTGTTTTTTGGAAAATAAAATAAATATATAAACTAAAATCATTTTCTCTCTCTCTCTCACCACTCTCACGCGCTTCTCTTTTCTTCTTCCTCTCCTTCACGCTTGGAACCGATTTCTTCTCCAAAAATTCTGGTTTGACCGAATCAATGAGAAGCAAGGAAGAAGATGTGGTGCTAGCACACACCTTGGGTTATATTATGGTGATAGGGAAACGAATTTATGAGCTTGGAATTCCTTTTGAACCTTTAAGCTTTGAGCTTCCATGGAGTTCTTCAATGGCCGAATTTTCAAGGAGGAAGACAGCCCAAAACCGAGCATGATAGCAGTCCAAGGAGGCCAAAACCGAGCTTGAACAATGAGGAAAATGGGTTTTGTTCTTCCTAGCATCAAACCAATCAATGTGAGTATGTATTCCGCCTTATTCCTTTGATGTATTCATGCGTTTTTATGCTTGATTTCATGATTCTTGGGACCTATATTAGAAACTCAACAATAATATGAGTCCACGCAACATACACATGCAAGAATAACCTATATCTAAGTTTGCACACAACCTATATCTAAGTTTACATGCATAAAAGTAAATCGACATAACGGTAAGCACACAATTTCATGAACATATTAAATTGATAAATGCGTAAACATAAATAAATAGTAATTGTCTAAACATAAACATTGAAGGGAGATAATTAAACTCCTAATGCGAAAGAAATAACTAAATCATGCATGGAAATGACACGTTATTTCTAATAAATCATGGATAAATACAAGATTAGATAAAACAAAATATGTGCGTTTCTCAAGTTGTATGTGGAGTTGTATCCCAAGTACAGATAGCACTACCGTCCATTCGGATTCGGCTACGGAATTTACGTCAGGGTTTCCATCCGATATACCACGAGAGATAGCACAAAATCATTCATCCCACAACAATAACATACATGAACAAACAATACGCATGCGAAGAAATACTAATAAATAATAAAAAAAAGATGAATGAGAATAAATAAAAGGGGTGCCCTCAGGTCTTACCTTTTAAGTCGCTTTTTGGAAGTGTGTTACGCGGTTGTCGAAAGAGTTAATGCTCCACAACTCCTCTGGTTCACTGGTTCAATGATTGCCTTCGTCGCCTCACAGTTTTGGGCTGCTGTTTCATGTGTTTTACTGCTATTTTCTGGTCGTTATTTCTGGTTACTGTTTGCGGTATTTAGGCAGTTTTATAGGTGCAGTTGGTTTAAAGCAATTTTTGGGTGCAGTTTTCGGTGGTTTAAGGCAGTTTTTGGGTGCATTTTGGGGCTGTATTTTGTGGTAATTTGAGAGGTTTCAAGACTGCTATTTTTCAGTAATGGTGGGCTGTGTTAGGGGACTGTTTTGCAGTGAATGGAGGTGCTGTTGTGGGGGCTGTTTTGCATTTTTTGGAGGGCTGTGTGGGCTATGTTTCTACAGTGTTTTGGGAGGCTGTTTGGGTTATGTTTCTGCGGTGTTTGAGGGGGGTTTCAAGGCTTACTATTTCGGTGAAGTGGGCGTTTTATGGGGCTGTTGTTTCTCGGTAATGCAGGACAATTTTGGGGTTGGTGTTTCAGTTGTGTTTCAAGGTGGTAGAAATGCTGTATTGGGGGTGTGCTTCACGGTAATGGAGGGTTCTATGGGGGGATGTGTTTCAAGACAATGGAGGGCTACTCTCTTTGTGTTTTTGGGCGTGAATGTGCTATGGAAGAGAATGTGTGGTTTATGTCTCTTTTTAAAGGAGATGGTTACGGTTGTCCTTATTTGGGTAGGAAAGAAATCATGCAATCATGGAGGATATCTTTTAATTAGTGTGTTACAAGGAAAAGATCTCTTCAATTTAGGAATGTGATTTGTTTTAGTTTAGGAAAGGGATTTATTGGATTTGATTTGATTTAATTTAATTTGGGAAGGTGATTTGTTTGGATTTTAACATGTGTTTAATGTGTTTGGATATTTTTGGAGGGCATTTAATGGGCTTGGGCGTGTGGAGCTTGGATGTGTGGCTTCGTGTGGGTTGCGGGGTTTTTTTTGGGCCGATGACAAATTGTAAAGCAGAGGTCCAACGAGCGAACCCAAGGCTAAGCAAACGAATTGAGTCCAACAAGGTATTGATTTCTGAATTTTTTCCTTCCGACGACTGTTTCCTGCGACTTCCTCAACTTATCGGGTAGTGCCTCCATATGAAGCTCGTCATCGGGACTTATGTAAAAATGTAATGCCTACAGTCGCCCCCACTTTGATGGGACTTGTGCTGTGTGTGACAGTGACAATCCTATCAAAGTTATGCATAAATTTTTACTTACCTGGCTCGCTAGCTGCTCCCTGACTTGCATGTTGCTTCGAACTGAGTTGATCTGGTGGTGAGGTGATGTGACCCCTGATGTCCATCCCTGCAAGATGCTGTGATCTCTAGGAATCACTACCGGACTGAGCTGACATAGGTGGCGAGGTGCTTCGACCCTTGGGCTTTGTTCTCGAACCACCGAATGTGGGCTTTGTTCCCTGGGCTTTATTCTCGAATTGTGCTGATAAGTTATGGTCCCCTTCCGAACCTTGCTTCATTTCCAGAGCGCCATTTCCGGTATGCTAAACCTCATTCCCGAGGCGTCACTGGTCCCCTTCCGAACCTTGCTCCATTCCCGGAGCGCCATTCCCAGCATGCTAAACCTCATTCCTAAGGCGTCGCGGTTGTGGGCCTCGACCCATGCTCCATTCCCGAAGCACCATTCCCGACATGCTAAACCTCATTCCCGAGGCATCGCGGTTATGGGCCTCGACCCATGCTCCATTCCCAGATCGCTATTCCCGGCATGTGATGATGTGGGCCTCGACCCATGCTCCATTCCCGGAGCGTCATTCCCGGTATTGCTGATGTGGGCCTCGACCCATGCTCTATTCTTGGAGCGCCATTCCCGGCATTGCTGATGATGCGGGCCTCGACCCATGCTCTATTCCTGGAGTGCTATTCCCGACATTATTGATGATGTGGGCCTCGACCCATGCTCCATTCCCATAGTGCCATTCCCGGCATTGTTGATGATGTGGGCCTCGACCCAAGCTCCATTCCCGGAACTGCTTGTCTTTGCTGCTTTCATTAAGTTAGTGTAGATCTCCTGACGTGACGTTGTATACTAATATACCATAATATTTTTTGCGAGATAATCCCGATAGTTATATATATTTTCGTCCTCATATGAAGCCTAGTGTCGAAACCAGGGAACCTTCAAAGCTCTCTCTCTCTCGGAAGCAATACCAAAGCATCCCCTCTCTCTCCATTCTCTCTCTCTCAAAGAATCTTTTCACCGAACAAGAACAATAATAAACCCAAACCCTATAGTCACATATGGAAACCTACTCAACATCACACAACAGCAATCATCATCACCACACGTCCAACTCACACACACACAGCCAAATCAATACCCCTCTAACCGACACATCCAACACACACTCACTCGACCACTCATCCACAAAAGACACAAACCGACCCAACACAGACAAACCCTAAAGCCGTAACACACACAGACACACACAAAACCTTCACTTTTCTCTCTCTCCTCAACCCACAAATTTAAATACCCCCCACTGACAGACAACAATAAAATACAAATAAGCAAAACCTATACACCTCTTCATATGAAAAATACAAGAGCAATAAATCAGCCATGACCGGACAAAAACAAATCAACAAATACCCTTCACTGACCAAAACAAATAAAAACAAAAACCCTTCAAACAGCAGTCCCCCTGACCGAAACCAAGCCACAAGAACAACAAAGAAAGGTGAATAACATAATAAAAGAAAAGAGTTGCGACCAAGAGACTTGGCCGACATCTATATAGGACCTCGTATGCTTGGTTGGACGTATTTCGCGTCTAACCAAGCATACATCGTCCGACGCAGCAAAATATCATGTTAAAGGCTGCCTTCAGACATTTCCCGCAAATAGGGTGACCTTTAATCCAATATAAGTAGCCATGCGCACAAACGGATGACGATAAATAAATAAATAACGGAACAACGAAAGAAAAGTAAATAACAGAATAAGAGAAAGGAGATGCGACCAAGAGATTTGGCCGACATCAATATATGACCTCGCATGCCCGGCTTGACGTATTTCACGTTCAACTAAGCATATCACGTCCGGTGCAATAAAATATCATAGTAAAGGCTGCCTTCAGGCATTTCCCGCAAATGGGGTGACCTTTAATCCAACGTAAGTAGCCATGCGCACTAATAAATAATGATGAATAAATAACTAACGAAATAACGAACGGAAAGTAAATAGCGGAATAATAAACACATACAGTAAATGAACATAAAAAAATAAATAACAAAAATATTAAAGAAATCAAATGTGACCAAGAGACTTGGCCGTTAGTGTGGGATCTCACATGCCCGGTTGGACGTATTCCACGTCAAACCAAGCATGCCGTGTCCGAGATAACAAAACGAATATTAAAGAGAGGACCCTCAGGTCTTACCTTTTAAATCGCTTCTCGGAAGTGCGTTGAGACGTCGCCGGAAGGGTTAATATTTCACTGTTTTTCTGGTTCGCTGGTTCAACACTCTTGTTCACTGTTTCGCTATTTTGGGCTGCTGTTTTCTCAGTTTTTGGCTGCTGTTTTCTGTGATTTCCTTCATTATCTTGGACTGTTTTTTTGGGTGATTTTTAGGATTATTTTTGTCTCGGTTTTTTGGGCTGTTTTTCGAGATTGTTTTGGGCTGTGTTAGAATCAAAAGTACAAAGAATAGAGAATAGAAAAACTCAAGAACATCACAAGATTTTGCCCACAACAAGAGGAACAAATTACTCTCTAATGGAAGGTTGGAAATACTTACTAAATTCCAAGCTTTTCCTTGTTTTTCTTTTCTTTTCTCTCTACCTTCTTTGCCTTGTTTTAATGGAGTTTTGATAAAGTGAATTGGTTCCTTAAACCCTAAAATTAAATGAAACAATATATACTTGCCAAAAAGTAAGCCTTGGCCGAATTTGGCCTAAAGAAAATGCAAGTTACACTAGTTTCATTTCATTTCAATTTCATTTGCCAAGTTGATAAAATAATCATTATATTTTAATGACAATTTCAACTTAGTCAACAATGGCAACATGAAAAAATATAACCATTATATTTAAATAGGGTCATGGCCGAATTCGACAAAAAATTAAAGGAAAATGATATTTCAATTTTAAACAATTTAAACAAATATCAAAGAAGTCAAATCCAATTTGACTACCATTTCCTTTACTTTAAAGTCAACAATAAACACTTATAATCATTTCCTAACTTTATCATTTGGTAAGATATTTATATTTTAATTATATTAATCATTTAACAATTAAATAATTAAATAATTAATTAAATACAAATATCTCAAATATATGTATTATATTTACTTTAAATATCTCAATACATATATTAATGATATATGTCAAATACCTTTATTTGAAATTTATTAATGTATATTTAATAATATCATATATTAAATACAAATACACATTAATTAGGAAATGACGGTTCGGCCCGTTCGCATGTATTTTCCGTTTAACGTTTAAACAATTTTATAAATAATCACCATTATTCATAAAAGTTTCCCTAGTGCTCTACGAGTAATTTCATTAGTGAGACTCTCTAGATTCAGGTATATCCGTCACAAAATCCAATTTCGTGTCCATAATTTATCCACCCGTAAATTATGACGATCACGGATAAACTAGCTGAATCATACAGGTCGAGGTCATTGCATACGTATAATCCCTCCGTCACGGGTATCCAGATAATCCCAGAGATATAGATGTAAACGTCAAATCTCTATAGGTATTATCTCGTCGACGTATATATTAGCAATCTTTAAATAACACTCGGAACTTACTTCCGAAGTATACTGTGGCCACAGATTTAAAACAGACTGCTAATTATATATGGACTACATATGCTCTGTACACAGAACTGACGGATCCTATCTTGACACACACAAGTTATCTTGAGGATCGGTCCACACCCAACGAACAAGCGGAGGTCTGATCTAAATAGATCGGTGACGTGACTGCCATCTAAGTGTGGAGGATGTCTCATACATCCACAGTGGTATCTCAAGTCGAAGGACCACTATGCTACTCAACCCGAGAAGATTCTTATTGACGTTGGTGTACCATCCATTAAGAATCTTCGGTGAGCCGTTCAGTGTTTATACACTATAAACACCTACACGTCTATATGAGTCTCTCCAGACTCATGGTTCATTGGGATAAACCATCGGACCAAGTCTCGATATACGACATGTACTGGTCTCAACGGATTTGACTAACCGACCCGTGTTAGCAAATCTTGACCAGGAACTATGTTTGATAATATATATATAACAGTGACACTTCCCAATGTCAATTACAAACTCCCTTTGTAACTGTGTATTGTATTATATATTATCGGGCCTTTGTCTAATATATACATATCACTAAACCACATTTAGTTTCAATCTAATAGTAATTAGATCGAATACGTATATAAGAACTAGAGGTGCAACCATAAATAAGTAATATTATGGAATACGGGGATGTTCGTATTCATGAATCAGACATAAATACGGTCCGGATTGGCGCTCTGAGCACCAACCCCAACAAATATAATTCAAGAGTTCGTACTTTGAGTACTTATTCGCAAAACGA
>SKCR01010423.1:0-25285 GCA_019454045.1 Zanthoxylum bungeanum | reverse complement strand
GATCGGATAGAGTCAGAAAACAACCTAGGGTATGGGTTTCTGATCTTACCTCATAAAGATGTCAATCTTATGGTGGGGTACCATCCGACTACGTTTAGAGGAAGTGATACGAGGTATCGACTACCCGTTATGGCAAAGTGCCATGAATCCGAAATGGATTCCATGTATAACAACTATTTTGGATACTAGTTGTTGTACCACAAGGCATTGTGCCTATGGTACATTAAACGTCTTCAAGGAAGACATACATGGAAGGCAACATACCAACGTACAAAGCTGGGCTTTTGACAGAAAGGTATCATTATCAACATTGTGTTAATAACGGTTCGACCTTTTACTTGTTGCCATGGTAAATCCATTTTGAAGATGCTTGAAAAAAACTGTATATTTCATTATGAAATGTGTCAGTTATAGATCAAAATCGCTTTCCTGAAAAGGAAACCTTTTGGAGAATGTTTTAACATCTGACGATTTTGTATAACCGACAAACAAGGTTTGCGGGTTATTCAATCCATGTTTGGATGATACAAGCATAAGGTTCTTGAACTGACGTTTTGAAATAATCATAATGGTTTATGATTTGACTCAAAATGAAATAATCTTTGTGTATATAAGGAGATTAGTGGGGAGAACGCACTGAGAGTGAAATTCCCATATAGCTAGTGTTGAAAGCTTGGCTTTCATAGATATTCTTTCAATAGAAATTCTCCGTAGAATTCTGGAGAGTAACAACCTTTATTCAAGGAATAAAGATCTACTGGGATAGATTTGGAGTTTGTTAACACTCTCTGGGAAATCGTACATTTAAAATGTACTTGTATTGGGTCTCATACGCTTCGAGCATATGGAGTCACAATCGGGTCAATCCTAGTGATAGTCTCTAAATTGAAATTGAGAACATCTGTTAGTATCTTAGAGAACTAAAGATGCTGTCTTAAACTATGGAGAAGGAGAACTTGAAGTGACTGGGATCACCACTGTAAGTTTCCAAACTATTAAATACTACGGTACTATAAAGTTTGAATTACGGGACAGTGAGCTGGAAATATTCCGAGCAGATAACTGTTGCCGAATAAACAATAAATACGGATTATTGTTGCAGCTGAGGCAGCAAAGAAGCCATTTGGATCGAACATAAATCTAATTAGATTAGATATAGTTCTGTTAGCAGCTGAACTAGGCGTCAGCACAGGCTAAGGAATTAAGGTCTCATCGACGATCAGATATATACTTCTATATCTCTGATTCGTTCGGATCGTACATCGTGGTGATGTGATGATCGTGTAAATCGCGTCAGACGATAATCAAGCAAATCCGCTGACGAAAACTTTCCTCAGCAATTTGAGCGAACCTTACATAGTTCAAGTGTTGGAACACTGAGGACTCGCTATACGTGCCAAGTGGGAGATTGTTGGATAATATGACCCATAGCGTCACTATTTGCACAGATCATGTGTTGCTGGTAGCAAATAATAACTATGTAACAAGGAAATTGCACTCTCATCATTTGTGATTAGATCACCTTAGATATATAATGAAGAGAGGTCCCTATGATTAGTTCCTGGATTGAGATGATATGAGACAGTATCAGTCCACGAAGGATTAATCATTAAATATCCCTAGCCGTAGTATTATCGAGACTGGACATCGATAATGCGGAATAGGCTAGTATTGCACTTGTGCGCGTTGTGAGGGCACAACGGCCTAGTTCTCATATATATAAGTGTTGGAGACTTATGCAAGTGCGATAGGAGGTCGTGTTTCACCGATGGTACGGGAAAACGTTCGCTCTGGATAGACCCCTTCGGAATCCCATTGGTATTATGACTAGGTGTCTATGGGAGGCCGAAATCAAGTAGGTGTGTATAGTCTTACCTGAGACTTGCATCGCTAATACTTACGATAATCGATAAACTTTGGTTTGGTGGTTGGGGGCTTGACCGGTTCTGTTTCTACCACTTCTGGGTTTATCAGAGAGTCGTAGTGTATTGGATGTGATGTCAAGACGGAAGTATCACTCCAGTCATAGTGGAGATGATGGCACGCAGGATACGGTATTAGTGCTCTTAAGTGATGCGCATCCAATCGTGATATTATGACCAGGTCATGAATATCTGATTATAGAGACTAGTTACCAGACATCCGATATGTGTTTCGGACGGGGCAGACACTTATCCAGCCCCAGCCCTAGCACACGTGACTATCCGATACTGGGCCGATACGCACAATACGATTGTATACTACGCTGATATAGATCTTAAATATTCTTAAAAGGCTATGTCCGGAGAATTGGGATGACTTGGTGCTTTGCTAGGAGTTGACTTGTCTCGTAAATCGGTAAAACGTAGTACTTGGTACGTACGTGATTCGGATACTACGACGACCGGATTTACTACTGCCAATATATCCGGGGATCTCATGGGTCGCTTCCCGATAATGCACCGATGACGCATAACTCGCACTCATTAATAATCTGGGATATATAGAAGAAGGAGAAAATTAATCTAGGATTATTACGGAGATATTTTATCTAGGATAAAATATCGTCTAGAGAGAGATAACGATTAATTGGAATTAATCGGTAAATTAATATATTCGATAATATTAAAAGAAATTAGATTTCGACGCGGAATTAAAATTAGATTTTAATTCGGGCGAACGAATTAATTTAGAATTAATTCGTTAGCGACGTGAATAGTGAATTCGCTAGGCGTAATCATTTAATTACGACGCGACGGAAAAATCGTTAATTTAGAATTAACGAACCCGAGCCCGAGTGTGATTGCGAGCGCATTCGTATTTCGAATTCGAATGCGGCATCGCAAGTCGCATCAAGCGTCAAATCAATCAGTCGCATCAAGCGTCAAATCAAAAGTCACTTTGAGTGATTGATTGATTGATTGATTGATGTGATTGATTGATTGAAAGACATGTGACATGACTTAAAGTTGATGTGAATAGTGATGTGTGATTGATGTGCATAGTGTTTGCTTTTAATTGTTTGACTTTTTGAAATTCAAATAAAAGGCAAATGCAAATGAAATTCATTGGAATTTCAAGCCAAGTATATAAGATATACTAAATGCAAATCAAACACTTAACACACACAAATCCATCTCTCTCTTTTCTTTCTCTTTCTCACGCCCAAAGGGCTGAAAAGTTTCTGGTTTTGTTCATCAAAATCGTGAGCTTCAAGGGAAGCAAGGGTGGATTTTCATGGTGAAAATTCAAGTGCTAGCACACTTGTGAACATTGCGAAGGTGTTAGGGAGGTTCACCCATGAGGCGGGACTCATCCGACGAAGCTCGGAGCTCTGTTTTCTCAGCTCAAATCTGAAAAACTGTGGACAGTGGACTGCCAGCAGTGGGCGTCCTTGGCAGTGAAGTTTTGGGCTTCATTCGTCTCCAAATCGACTCAACGATCGATGTAAGTATTCCGATACCTTCGTCGATGTATTTACACATTAATTTCATTGCTTGTTTTGATCTTGGGACCTAATATAAACTGCAACACCAAGAACCGTATGCTTGCACTGATCCAACATGGATCGAATAACCGCAACCCTGTTTGTTGGTTATACAAAATCGTCATGTTGTTTGTAAACATCCTCCAAAAGGTTCCTTTTCAGGAAAGCGATTTTGATCTATGACTGACACATTTCATAAATGAAATATACAGTTTATCCAAGCATCTTCAAAATGGATTTACCATGGCAACAGGTAAAAGGTCGAACCGTTATTAACACAATGTTGGAACGATACCTTTCCGTCAAAAGCCCAGCTTTGTACGTTGGTATGTTGCCTTCCATGTAATGTCTTCTTTGAAGACGTTTAATGTACCAATAGGCACAATGCCTTGTGTACAACAACTAGTATCCAAAATAGTTGTTATACATGGAATCCATTTCGGATTCATGGCACTTTGCCATGACAGGGAGTAGATACCTCGTATCACTTCCTCTAAATGCAGTCGGATGGTACACCTCCATAAGATTGACATCTTTAGGGGGTGAATCAGAAACCCATACTCTAGGTTGTTTTCTGACCTCTCTCCGATCTACTAGTTTCTTGTGTATTTAAGATTAATGGTATAGATTCATCATAGATGAACTATTTGTGTTCCACTAAGGACTTCGTGCCTTGACCAGTGTTACTCCGATTTCATCGAGTATCACTATCCTCCCACTGACCACTGCATATCGGTATTTCCTCTCAGGAAAAACGACGCATGGTGAGCAACAATTACATTGTTCTCATGTGAGATTTACAAGTACTATACTTAAGGTTTCCCTTAGGATAACCTATATCGGCACTTATCCAATTTGGGTCTTTTAGTTTGGTATCATCCAAACGTTATGCCTGGCATAACCAAATTATAAGAATGAGAAACCCTGTTTCTTTCCTGTTCATATCCTATATGATATCTGTCAAACAGATTTACATGGAACCTTATTCTAAATAGTTTTGCCTGTTAATACATATCCTATGAAGGAAACAGTAGCTCAGAGCGACTCGTGATAAACCTTATCAGTCCAACAAAATTTGGTTTTTGGTTTGGACACACCGTCTAACCGACGTGTCGCGGAAAGAGTCCTCATATGAAAAGAATACCGTACTCTTTCATTTAAGTATGAAACTTACTGCTTAAGTAATTTCCATTACGGTCTAAACGTGTGCGGAATAATACTATAGCCGATCTGTTAATTTACTTCGTGTCGAAACTCAAAATTCGATCTGTGTTCTTCAAAAGAAACACATAATCACAACGTAATGCCACATTCGTTAAGGTCACGAAATATTCATGTTCACATCTAGCCTAGCTAGAATATGGCCCCACTAACTTCACCATGAATAGGGCTAACAGATCGGTGGCCCTTTTACTATTACCAAGTAAATAGTAGTTTAGGTATTTTACCTAATAAACTAGATTCGTAGACCTTATTTGAATAGTCAAATCAGTCCTAGTAACCAATCTTCAAAGTGTGGGATATACGAGTCTGTTTAGTTGTGTCCCAGACAACAATGCCACAATAAAGTCTCTATTGATCAAATCAATTGGAGCTATTTATTTGTCATTTTTATATGTTGAAGATTTTATTATATTCAAAATATAAATTCTGTTATTCACATCTAATGTGTTTATCTCAGTATCATTTATATAATAAAACACTTAGTGTTCTATAATATAAAGGTTTATGCCGCAACGGATTAAACACTGATATAGAGATAATGTCTCTAGTCAAACTAGTTACATTATAACAGTTCCTAATTAAGTACATAACCCAAAGGTAGTTCCTAAACTTAGGTATCTACGGTCGAAACAGCGACTTTCGTCCCGTTTTGATTCGCAGAGTAATCTCGGCTTTGAAGTCAGTATCCAGCTCAAAGTGGCATTCCGAACATCAATACATATATTTATGTAACACACGAAGTATTAAAATCCAATTTCAATACTAGTAGTGAACATAACTTTGACAAATATTTTTAAAGTTAGAGCCTCGCCCTTTCTTTAATTCCTTCGTGTCTTCCATATCCAAATGGTAGTCACTTTGGGATACGTCAATTATCTTTTCAATATTTCACAAACCTTTGGCCAAGCCTTGGGTTTCGGAATATCGAAACGATATGCACCTTGTGCAACATGCCAATTGCATACTTTGACTTTTCGCACTAGATAGTCAATTAATTCTCCAAGGATATTAATTGCAACTTTTAATACTTTAAATCTAAAGACAGATTTATTATAAGTATATTAATTAAGCATTAAAATCATCATCACATAAATCTTCCAAAGATTATGCTCTACTATTTGCTTAATTATGGGCTTAGTCATAATAAGTTTTTATCAAATAAATTAACCTATTATTAATTCCCAATTGAAATTAAATCATTAAAACATTTAATCTAAGGATTATATATTTTAAATATCAACTTTTCAATTCTTTCTTGATTTCAATAGTCCAACTATTTAATCAATTTAATAAGGTACTATTTATTATAATAATTACAATAACCCAATTATTTAATCAACTATAATTTTAATATTGATTACTATAATCCAATTATAAAATCAACTATCATTTTAATTCAATTATATTGATTACTATAATCTAATTATAAAATCAACTATATATTGAATGAGTTTGTATATAGTCCAACTATATAAATTTTTAAACAACGTAAAATATTGACGAATGATATTTGTTTGAGCGCGTATGGCGAGTAATTGAACGAATATTGCAAATTCAATACTTGCCTCCCACTATTTTTCGTCGAGCCTCTAACCCTCTGTGGAGTACTCGGGAAACCGTGTTTCCTAGTGGGCTAGGATCCTGTTAAATAACATACAACCTTGACTTTGGCCAACAAGCTGTATGCTACATAACCAGGTAGATCTCACAGATCAATTGGATCCAATCCAATTCCCAGATCCGGTTAGGTGGACATCCAAGTCCTAAACATATTATTTATGCCAATGTATCTAATACATTTTCCTAACCTTATCCTCCGAATCATCTAGGCCTTGGCTTTGGCACAATAAACCTAATGACTCCAGTTAAGCGGGACCCATTGACAATGAAAGTTTCGTAATCAATGTCGTTGGACAAGAAGTGATCTTGACTTTGGCCAACAAATCACAACTTGGACAAGACACCGATGTGGAACAAAACCCTCATGATTCAAATACATCCATATTGACAAGGTCTTGACTTTGGCCAACAAACCAATGCCAATTGGATCTTGAACAAGAATCATTCAATGGAAGGATAATCGCTTAATATAGAACGAGGGTTTTTCGCGTGCAAATTGGCTACCAATTTAATTATCTTTGTTAGGTCTCATCATCATACACCCTTAAACATGCATTCTAAATACATAATAAAGCGAGTATGAAAAAAATAATAATGATATGCGGATGGATACTTTACACATTGATCCTAGATCAAATCTCTCCCTTTCTCACTCAAGCTAGCACTTGTACTACTTCTACCCGTTACACTACACTTCTAAAGAAACCTCATATACATAGAGGGGAATAGGTGAGAAGAGAATACAAAGAGAACGAAGGTGATAAGGCTGGACACGCAGGTCCAATTTAATAAATCGAATTTATTACAACAATTTCTAAAATTGCCCACCCATCTAATATCCATCCGATATACATTATTCATTCAACACAACCAAGTATTCACACATATAAGCATGCTATCAATCAATCTAATCAAATTAATTAATATGATAATTAAGTGATCATCCAATGTTCAAACAACGATTTGATTTTGTTCGAGTCAAACTCGTTTTTGCGAATAAGTACTTAAAGTACGAATTCATGAATTAAATTAAACTACATCATTAAATCTAATTTAACATGTATTTAATACTAATTCACTATTCAATTCCAATTAAATATTACACTTTTATTTAATAAACCTTTTACGATTTAAATTCCAAATCTAGTCGTAACGCGTCTCAAAGACCGATTAACGTCCAACGTCAATTCAATTAAAGTCCAATGGGCTTTTGATTGATTTCTTAAGGCGTGGACTTTTGGTCAACTCGGGTCAAACCGATAACCAAAGTCCAATCCGGGATTTACCCCATAAGCCCATAAATCAATCTTGGCCCATTAGGCCCAATTGAACTTTAAAGGTTCATTAAGTCGCATTTGGGCTTTATGGTTAAGGTTTTGGGCCCAATTGGATCCAATCCACTTGGCCTAAACCAAACTTGATAAATCAAGCCCAATAGGCCCAAATACAACATTAAGTCCAATTTCCAAAATTAGGCCCAAATAATTAAATTCAAAAAATCCAATTTTCCCAATTTAATTACCAAAGTGCATTACATGATTAATAACCTAAATCAACATTTCTAAAACACCAAATTAGTCCAATTAATCATGCTCATTTCATTATTATATGTCCAACACGCAAATAGAAAAATCAAACCCATTACATGCTTCTTTAGTCTCGGCCAAAAGAGGGATTTTGTGTCCGATTCGGTTTCGATCCAATCGAACCTACAATCGACATCAAATCACCATCCTAAATGATTTCACACACATCCAATGTCATAAAATCAAAAATACCAAGACATTAGGGCAATGTGACATTCGGCCAACATAGAATTTTTGGGGATTTTTGTCCAATTCGAAATCCAATCCAATTCGATTCAAATTAACATCAACCTAATTGATTCCAACTCATCAAATGAGTCAAAAAAAAAAAATTCCAAGAACCCAAAAAACATCACACATTCGGCCAACACTAAAAAATTGGGGATTTTTGATCCAATCATTTTTCATGAAATTGATCCAATCAAACTTCAATTAAACATCATTTAAACATGCTCAATCAAACAATTTAACCAAATCATGCTCAAAATCAATTTACCCAAATTTTAAATCCCTACAAATTTCATGCTTGCAACATTAGCTCTTGATGCCATTGTTGAGTTTTATCTAGGTCCCAAGATCAAATCAAGACATGAAAACATGTGTGAATACATCAACGGAGGTAGCGGAATACTCACATCGATCGGTTGAGTCGATTTGAAGACGAATCAAAGCCAAAAAACTCACTGCCTAGGTGCGCCCACTGCAGAAGATTTGCTCACTGGTTTGAGCAGTTTCGGATCTCATTTCGAAGCTCCAAACTCCGTCGGATGAGTCCCGCCTCATGGGTGAACCTCCCTACCACCTTCGCAAGACTCGTAAGTGTGCTAGCACTTGAATTTTCACCATGAAAATCCACCATTGGCTTCCCTTTTGTCACGCCAAAACTGGTTTCAAAACAGTCCCCATTTGTGTGTTTGGGCGTGAGGAAGAAGGAGAGAAATGGTGAGAGAGAGAGATGAAATAAGTGTGATGGATTGGTAAAAGCTTTTCCAAAAAGCTTTATATATTTTTCCATAAAATATATATTAAAAATATTTACCAAATGATTAATTAAAATCAAAAAATAAATATTTCCCTCCAAACACTATTCCAACAACTCACATCACTATTCACATGTCACTTTAATTAAAGTGATGTGATGTAAGTCCATCAATCAATCAATCACTCATATCAATCAATCAAATGTCACATCACTCAAAGTGACGTTTGATTTGACGCTTGATGTGATGAATGACTTGACGTTTGATTTGACGCTTGATGTGACTTGCGTCACCGCACTCGAATTCTAAATACGAATGCGCTCGCAATCATACTCGGGCTCGAGTTCGCTAATTCCAAATTAACGATTTTTCCGTCGCGTCGTAATTAAGTGATTACGCCTAGCGAATTCACTATTCACGTCGCTAACGAATTAATTCTAAATTAATTCGTTCGCCCGAATTAAAATCTAATTTTAATTCCGCTTCGAAATCTAATGCCGTTTAATATATCGAATATATTAATTTACCGATTAATTCCAAATTAATCGTTATCTCTCTCTAGACGATATTTTACCCTATATAAAATATCTCCGTAATTAATCCTAGATTAATTTTCTCTCTCTTCTATATAATCCCAGATTATTCAAGAGTGCGAGTTGTGCGTCATCGGTGGATTATCGGGAAGCGACCCATGAGATCCCCGGATAAGTTGGCAGTAAATGCGGTCGTCGGAGTATCCGAATCACGTACGTACCAAGTACTACGTTCTACCGATTTACGAGACAAGGTCGACTCCTAGCAAAGTACCAAGTCTACCCAATTCTCCGGACATATCCTTTTAAGAATATCAAGATCTATATCAAGCGTAGTATACAATCGTATTGTGCGTATCGGCCCAGTATCGGATAGTCACGTGCTAGGGCTGGGGCTGAATAAGTGTCTGCCCCGTCCGAAACACATATCGGATGTCTGGTAACTAGTCTCTATAATCGGATATTCATGACCTGGTCATAATATCACGATTGGATGCGCATCACTTAAGAGCACTACTACCGTATCCTGCGTGATATCATCTCCAATATGACTGAAGTGATACTTCCGTCTTGACATCACACCCAATACTCTACGACTCTCTGATAAACCCAGAAGTGGTGTACACAGAACTTGGTCAAAGCCCCCTACCACCAAGACCAAAGTTTATCGATTATCGTAAGTATTAGCGATGCAAGTCTCAGGTTAAGACTATACACACCTACCTTGATTTCGGCCTCCCATAGACACATAGTCATAATACCAATGGGATTCCGAGGGGTCTATCCAGAGCGAAGCTGTTTCCCGTACCATCGGTGAAACACGACCTCCTATCGCACTTGCATAAGTCTCCAACACTTATATATATGAGAACTATGCCGTTGTGCCCTCACAACGCACACAAGTGCAATACTAGCCTATTCCGCATTATCGATGTCCAGTCTCGATAATACTACGGCTATGGATATTTAATGATTAATCCTTCGTGGACTGATACTGTCTCATATCATCTCAATCCAGGAACTAATCATAGGGACCTCTCTTCATTTATATATCTATGGTGATCTAATCACAATTGATGAGAGTGCAATATCCTTATTACATAGTTAATTTGCTACAACAACACAATGATCTGTGCAAATAGTGACGCTATGGGTCATATTATCCAACAATCTCGTCTCACCCAAATTTGTATTTTAGCATATTAGAGTTTATAGGTTATTTATTTATTATTTGAAGTATGATTCAATTTAGTTTGTTATTTATTTTTAAAGCATATTTATGTTATTCTTTATGCATGTTATTAGTTTACGTTATGTTTGAATAATGATTTATATATGTTGATTCTATGGTTTAATATGCTCATTGTGTGGAATTGTGTTTGCTGTTTAAAGACTTACTTTCAAGCATGCAAACTTAGAATAAGATTTATTTAGCGAATGCATGTTAGATCTAAATACTCTTGAGTATGATTATGGAGTAGACTCGGCTGATTTATTGCACAAATTATATCATCACAAGTGGCATAAGTAAGGGACCATTCCGAACCCAACGGTTTGAGGTCTTCCCTTGTGAGGGGTGAGTGCGGCCTTAAACTATTTTCCCGGTTCACACCGGGTGGAGACTCTATTATTCTCCGGTTTAGTCCCCCGCGGACTACTCCATACTCCCACTAGGCCGCGAGCCTAGAACAACATGTGTCGCCCAAGTTCTGTGTCCTACAGTCTGGCGACTCCACTGGGGATAGAGAATCGGCCCCGAAATCATGTATTTTAATGTGTATAATTTGTGCTTTAATTGATCGTTTCTATAGTGGGTTGAATGGGTTAATCAAAGGCTTTGTTAAAGCTAGGTGATGGTTGGGTGTCTTCCTCCATTCACTACCTTTCGAGGAAAAGATGTGAAGACACCTAGATGATCATTACCCGTAGCTTGTTGTGATAGACTAGTATGGAGGACTCGTTGTTTGTTCCTGTCACCAAGCGATAAGAGCCTAAGAGGCTTGGGTACTTAAGAGAGCCTTGCTCCACCCTCCATCTGAGGAATCTACAACAGGAAATCCATTCGACAGTTAATCACACACCATAACTCGTTGGCACGTACAGTAAGGTATAAAAAGGGTGTGCTCACTTGGTCGCTTGAACCCTTGAGTGGGGAGTCCTAGTTGTGGGCAAACCTTCGTCAGCGAGAGCCTTTGTCCGCGCCCCATGAACCCACTCGTGAACCTTAGTCATGAAGAACCATTAGAAGTTATTTATTTTATATTAATGTGTTAGACCGCCGTCATTTGGATCCAGTTGGACCTTTTGTCAAAAGATGAGAACTTGTTGGGCCATTTAAACTGGGACGAGTTCATGTCCTTCGACAGTTGGGCCAAAAGTTTCTAAAATACCGGTGGGCCATTTTATGAATTGGCTTCTTATTATTTGAAGTCATTTAGCCATATCACCGCAAAGTGTAAACCTGTTGGGCCTTTTCAACTGGGACAAGTTTGCACCGCGCGATGGTGTGATTGAATACTTTAAAATGATAATGGGCCAAGTAGTGTAAAGGTTTTTTTTATAATTTTATATATTACATGCATCGCACACATATGCACTGACACATGGCCTTAAAAGAGGCAACATAGATTCCCATTGGGTTAGAAAAGATGGGAGATTAGTAAAAAGACCTTCAACGAATATTAGCGAATCCGTCAACGAGGGATCCCAGATGGATCAGATTGAAGCAAACTTCGCCAAGATGACCGAACAACTGCAAGCTCTGACTGCCGCCATGTCTAATATGGTCGTGCTCCGTGCTACGGGAGGATCTGAGAACAAGAGGCGTGAGGGCCCGCCGAGTGGTTTGAATGATGATGCTCCGGCATTTGATGATGATATAGCCGAGTACGCTGCTGGGAGAATAGCCAGGACTCAGGCTGGAATGTAAAAGCTCCGTGACCAAATGGAAACGGTTACTCGGAAGTTGAAGGGAAAGAACGAGGACCTGTTGGATTATGATACAATGAATTTTGAGGAGCAGTTGCCCGCCCACTTTAAGATGCCAGATATTGCTAAGTTTAATGGGAATAGAGACCCGAGGGTCCATTTGCGGCAGTATGTCTTAGTAATGAGTTCAGTGGGCCTATCACAATGCCAGGTCCAAAAGATGTTCAGGATGTCGCTCGAGGGAGCTCCTGTGGTATGGTACCACAGTCTGGAGAAGAAGGTGAAGGAAGATTGGAGGGAATTGGCTGACGCCTTCCTGAAGCAGTATGTCACTGACCTAGAGATCGATCTGTCGCTCCGTGATCTGGAGAACGTTAAGCAAAGGCCTGAGGAGAGTTCTAAAGAGTATGTAGACCGATGGAGAGGCCAGTTGTTGAAGATGCAGACTAGGCCTTCGAAGAAGGATCAAATAAAGATGATCATCAAAGGCACTGAGCCCTCCATTTATGGTAAGTTGCGGAGGATGACCTCGATGATTGCAGACTTTCGACAGTTGAGAGAAACTGTTATGGATATCGAGAAGGAAGAAGCAGAGAACAAAAAGTTCTATAATTTGAACAAAATAGCTGTTGGAGGATCCTCAAGAACCAGGCCTGTTACCACAGAGGTTGCGGCTATAAAGAACATGCGTTTCTCTAACCTGGGCAGGTCATTGTCCAAGGTGCTGGAAAAGCTAGTAAGGCAAGGACTGCTGAAGCCTTTGGAAACCAAACCACTCCCAAATCCTCCTCCATCAAACTTAGACATGAACCGTTATTGTCGTTTCCACCAACAGCATGGCCATGACACAGATAATTGCACCCGCCTTCGCCATGAAATCCAAGACCTGATAGACTCCCGAAAAATCCTCGACCCAGAAAAAGAGCAACCAAACACTCACCGTAACCCCCTACCCAATTATCACTCAATTCCTCCATCTACTTACATGATCAACTCCGGCCTACCAGAAGACCTTGTCCTTAAAACCTTCGACCATCAAGCCTTTTGCCTGGGGATCTGGGACAGTAATAGTGAAAGTGAGGAAGAGCAGAAGAAAGATTTCCGGGAGAATTTCTCGAGTAGCGATGAGGAGGAGGTAAAAGGCATGACCCGGAGCGGGCGTTTTTATAATGATGCTACTGAGAAAGGAAAGGAAGTCTTGGAAGAAGGCCGGGAAGTGGTCGAGAATACTGAGAAAGTCGAGGGTGGTAAAGTACTGCAGCAATTGAAAAAGACTCGGGCACATTTGAGCATCTGGGAATTATTGTGTGCATCCGGAGAACACAGTCGGGCTATGGTGGAAGCCCTGAGTAAAATAGTAGTACCGGAAGATGCTAATCCGGCTATGTTTGTGGGATCAGTGCAGGAGGAGCCCTACAGATAACCTTCTCTGATGAGGAACTCCCGGTTGATGGGAGAAATCATAATAGGCCTCTCTTTATCCGAGCTGAAGTGATGGGAAAGATGACCTCATGTGTGATGGTGGATGATGGCTCATCCATCAATGTGTGCCCATTGAAAATTCTTGCAAGGCTGGGTATCAAGCCAACTGAGTTGAGTCTTTCTAACATGACTATCAAAGCCTATGATGATAGCAAGCGAGGAGTCGAATGTACTTTTACCGCAGTAGTCAAGGTTGGTCCAGTTGAAGATGAAGTGGAGTTTACTGTGCTGGATATCCCAGCCACTTTTGCCTTGTTGTTAGGAAGGCTCTGGTTCCATAAGCTTGGGGGCGTGCCCTCTACTTTACATCAGATGATCAAGTTCCCTTATGACGGGAAAATTGTCACTATCCGAGCCGATGTGGATAATGTTGTAGCCGCTTTGGAAATACAACCTTTCACAAGGTTCCAAGTGTCGGTGACTTTTGAGGAGTGGGTGGATCCCAAGGTAGCCCGAATTATGGAGAAGATGAAATTTGAGCAAGGCCAAGGTTCGACATTACCAGATTTCAAGGGGCAGAATACTCGAAATGGTTTGGGATACCGTTCTGATGAGGACAAGCCTAAGGCCAAGAAGAAAGGGCTAAAGCTGATAGAGTGCTTTGTTAAGGCCTCGGGGTACCAAGGAGAACCCGAACCGGTGGAAGTCAACGGGATTGTGGTACCCGGATTTGAGATTTTCTAGGATGTGCTTGGTAAAAAGCTGCTAGCGGGAGAAGTTGCAAAGAAAGAGGATGAGAAATGGGAGGAAGAACTCATGAAGCTGGAGACCCTAACACTCGAGGAAGAGAAGAAACCTGAGAAGGATCCTGTTGTAGAGGGAGAAATATCTATAGAGGATGAGGATATTTTCCTTCCAGATTTGTTTGAGTGTACTCCTTTTGTTGTTGGCAATAAAGACAATAATTCTGCTTACTTGACTGAGTCCTCAACTTTCTAACTTGCGTGATCTGAGCATATTTGATATTAACTCCACCAAGACAAACACTTTTAAGCTTGGAACACCCGGGAATTCCAAGGAGATTCTGATTGCGAGTGAAGTTACCGTTGAAGAACGGAAGAATCTGGATGAGGTGTTGGTAAAATATGCCAAAGTGTTTGCTTGGTCTTACGAAGACATGTCTGGGGTCGATCGAAGTATGGCCCAACATGCAATACCGACTTATCCAAACATGAAGCCGGTAAAGTAAAAGCTCCGAAGGATGAGACCCGAGTGGGCCGAAAAGGTTAGGGAAGAGATCAAGAAACAAATAGACGTGGGTTCCTGGAAGTAGTAAGGTACCCCGAGTGGTTGTCCAATATCGTGTCTGTGCCGAAGAAAGATGGCAAAGTCAGAATGTGTGTTGAATACAGAGATCTTAACAAGGCATGCCCAAATGATGACTTTCCTTTACCGCATATAATGTGCTTATGGATAGTACGGTGTTGTCTGCCATATACTCATTTACGGATGGATTTTCGGGATA
Source organism: Zanthoxylum bungeanum (assembly GCA_019454045.1). Classification (NCBI taxonomy): domain Eukaryota; kingdom Viridiplantae; phylum Streptophyta; class Magnoliopsida; order Sapindales; family Rutaceae; genus Zanthoxylum; species Zanthoxylum bungeanum. Next base: position 10,001 of record SKCR01010423.1, on the reverse strand, counting down.
TAATCAAGTACTTATGGCCGAGAAGGATAAGCACAAGACTGTATTTGTCACAGAATGGGGCACTTATTGCTACAAGGTGATGCCCTTCGGGCTTAAAAATGCCGGAGCCACTTATCAGCGAATGGCGACCACTTTGTTTCATGATTTGATGCATAAGGAGATTGAGGTGTACGTAGACGACATGATGGTCAAGTCAGAAATGAGGGATGGGCACATCGATGCCTTGGAGAAGTTCCTCGAGCGAGTTGATAAGTACAATCTACGGTTGAATCCCAAGAAGTGTGTATTTGGAGTAACATCAGGAAAGCTGCTCGGCCATACAGTGGGAATGGGTGGAATAGAAGTGGATCCCGAGAAGATCAAGGCGATTACTGAGATGCCAGCACCCAAGACAGAGAAAGAAGTCAGGGCGTTCCTTGGGAAGATCCAATATATCAGCCGATTCATTGCCAAATTGACATCGGTATGCGAGCCCATCTTCAAGTTGTTAAGAAAAGATCAGCTGAAGAAGTGGGACGAGCAGTGTCAGGAAGCCTTCGACAAGATCAGAGAGTATCTGGTGAAACCTCATGTGTTGAAACCTCCTAGGCAAGGTAGACCTTTGGTGCTCTATTTTGCGATTGAACCCGAAGCACTGGGGGCGATGATGGTACAAGCCGATGAGACAGGAGTGGAGCACGCCGTCTACTTCCTTAGTAAGAAGTTACTGTCGTATGAAGCCCGTTATCAAGAAGTGGAAAAGATTTGTTTAGCAGTAGTATGGGCGTCCAGGAAACTGCACCACTACTTCCAATCTTACAAGATCCAAGTGGTCGCAAAGGAGAATCCCTTGAAGTACTTGCATTCAGTGCCCTCGTTGGTTGGGAAGTTGGACAGATGGTTAGTGCTGCTGACTGAATTTGACATCAAATACCTCACTTCAAAGGTAATCAAAGGGCGAGCCGTGGCAGAATTCCTAGCCTTGCAACCTGTCGAAGGATATCAGTATAAGTTTGAGTTCCCCGATGAGGAAATCCAGGCGATAGTAGTCCAAGGATGGAAGATGTATTTTGACGGAGCAGTGAATTGCAAAGGAGCGGGAATCGGTATTGTAATCGTAACCCCTGAGAGAGAGACCCTACCTATGGCCAAGAGGTTGACATTTGGAGTAACTAATAACACGGCTGAGTACGAAGCATGTGCATTCGGATTAACGGCATTGATAGCCTTGAGAGTTAAGAATGTAGAAGTCTATAGAGATTCAATGTTGGTGATCCGACAGATGCAGGGAGAATGGGAGTTGAAAGAGGAACGGCTAAAGCCTTATTTGTTCTACCTCAGAAATCTGACACATGCAATTCCTGGCTGTAAGTTTCAGTATTTGCCGCGAGAAGAGAATCAGATGGCAGATGCATTGGTGACACTGGTCGTAACTTGGGAAAATCCAGAGAAGCTGGTGATGAGACCGCTTGTGTTGACAACGGCAAGCAAGCCAGTCTATGAGATTGAGAGGATATTGGAAGTAGAGGTCAATGATGGGAAGCCTTGGTACTATGATATTCAGAGGTATTTGGAACGAGGAGAATTCCTGGAAGAAGCTAGTAGAAAGGACCGAGTAGCCATTCAGAAGTTGGCTTCTCAGTATGTGAGTTTGAAGAGTGAACTCTAGAAAAGGCAGGCAAATGGCATTCAGCTGAAGTGCTTGAACGGAGAAGAAGCTCAGAAGGCGATGGAAGAGGTACATGCTGGTGTGTATGGGCCGCACATGAATGGATTGAACTTGTCCCGCAAGATTGTGAGACAAGGCTTTTACTGGTCAACCATGGAAGCCGACTGCGCGAAGCTGGTGAAGCACTGCCATGACTGTCAAGCACATGGGAATTTGAATCATTTGCCGCACACAAAGTTGCATGGGTTGTCCAGAACCATGGCCTTTCTCAACTTGAGGAATAGATATGATCGGAGAGATTCGACCGAATACATCGAATGGGCATCGCTTTATAGTAGTGGCCGTGGACTACTTCTCAAAATGGGTAGAAGTTGAATCATTCCGTAATGTTACCGCCAAAGTAGATGGCGAAGTTTATAGCTCGGAACCTCATTTATCGGTATGGTGTGTCGCACCATATGGTAACAGATAATGGAGTCCAATTTCAGGGAGAAACTAAGGCAACGCTACAGAGATATAGAATAGGCCATCATAAGTCCTGACCATACAAGCCGCATGCTAATGGGGCAGTCGAGGCAGCCAATAAGACAATAAAGACGATTTTGGCAAAGATGACTGAGAATTATAAAGATTGGGCTGATAAGCTACCATATGCCTTGTGGGGGTATAGAATATCTGTGAGAACGGTCACAGGAGGCCACGCCTTACTCTCTGGTTTATGGAATGGAAGCAGTACTGCCGGTGGAATTTGAGATACAGTCCATGCGGGTATTAGCAGAAGTAGAGTTGCCTGAACGAGAGTGGACCTCGCAGAGGTTTGAACAGTTGGCATTGATGGATGAGTGGAGGATGAAGTCCTTGCATCACATGCAGATATATCAGAAGAGGTTGGCTCGAGCATTTAATAAGAAGGTGCATCCTACCAAGATCAAGAAAGGTGATCTGGTACTTAAGCAGTCGAAGCCGTCGACGACAGACCCAAGAGGGAAGTTCAGACCGAATTGGGAAGAACCATACATTGTTCAGAAGGTAATGGGAAATGGAGAGACTGTCAGACTTGGAAGGGAATGAGTTCACCGAGCCGATCAATGTTGACAGATTGAAGCTGTATTTTGCCTGAGGGACAGAAGACTGGACAGTCACCCAAAGAAGATCTAACCCGACGAGATAAAGAAAACTCATGCATGCATACATACATATAACCCATTGTTGCATTCTTTTTTTGCGTGTTTTGTGTTTTATGTTTTGTATTCACAGATGTCAGAGACAAAAAAGAGAGAGAAAGTAGTAGAGATAAACTATATCAGAAACGGCGAAAGCACTGTATTGAATTTGGGTAGAAATCCTAGGGCTGAGGTCCACATCGGTGTTAAGATTCAGGTGGTGATTTGAGGGTTGAGGCCCATTTTGAGTTTGAGTTTCGGGTATGGATCTCGGGGGCGAAGCCCACATTGTCAGCAGCAGAGATGAAGAATTCCTTGAAGTGGAGTGAGTGGGTGAGTGAAAAAAAAAAGAGTGAAAAGTGAGAGAGAAGTCTTTGATAAATAGATGTATGTCTAGTGATGACATTGTGTGCTATAGGAAAGAAGCCTTAGAAACGATAAGTGCGAGAAGTTTTCTCCACCGGTATGCTGAATAGATTGATCTTGATTAGACTCGTAAAGCATTTGAATACGAGATCTCAACAGTGGAAGCCTGAGTGGTTGATGAGATGACTAGTTGAAGAGATGGTGGATCAGTGAATGACCGTTTGCTTGAATGTCCACCCTAGATTACGTACGTTACGATACATGATATGGTCAAGAAAGAAAAGAAAAGTCTTTACGACAAAAAGAAAAAAAAGGAAAAAATAGGCCGCCTATAATCGATAAGCGTGAAGCTACCCATAGGCGAGTATTAGGACCACCATAAGGAGAAATGCTACCTTAAAGGGTAGGTGTGCCAAGAAAAGAAAAAGAGAAAAGAAAAGAGAAAAAGAAAAAGAGACAAAAGAGTGAAAAGAATGAAAAGAAAGACAAGAGCAAAAAGCAAGAGACCATATCATGTTTAGTATGCCGAAGTAATCACAGAATGTGATTAAGACATCCAGATTGGTTAGACCCACTGGTCCGATTCTCCGAGACGAAATTGTCAAATTGGTTTGCTTAAGGAATAAGCTGTGAAAGATCCTTGACACACACACACTAGGAGTCTAGTTCAGATCACCTATTCAGACGATCGGAGTTGTGCATATCGAGTACTTTGAAGATTCTCTAGCTTTGACGCAAAACATTGGTTGAGGACGAATATATATCTAGCTATCAAAGATTATCTCGAGAGAGGAAATGCAACATGCTAAAAGGAATCATTAAGCATCAGATCAGCATTGCCGGGAATGGCATTCTGGGGGCGATGCCCACAGTACATCAGATCAGCATTGCCGGGTATGACATTCTGGGGGTGAGGCCCACATTACATCAGATCAGTTTCTGCCGGGTATGGCATTCTGGGGGCGAGGCCCACATTACATCATATCAGTTTATGTCGAGTATGGCACTATGGGGGCGAGGCCCGCATTACATCAGTATCAGCATTGCCGGGTATGACATTCTGGGGGCGAGGCCCACATTACATCATATCAGTTTAGTCCGGGAATGGACAAATCTGGGAATGGACACCCCGAGAATGGCACGCCGGGAATGGCACTCCGGGAATGGAGATATAGTCCGGGAATGGACACGCCGATAATGGCACGTCGAGAATGGCACTCCGGGAAAGGAGATATAGTCCGGGAATGGACACGCCGAGAATGGTACACTGGGAATGGCACTCGGAGAATGGAGATATAGTCCGGGAATGGACAGTCGGGAATGGATAGCTCGGGAATGAGCACGCCGAGAATGGCACTCCGGGAATGGAGATATAGTCCGATAATGGACAGTCTGGGAATGGACAGCTCGGGAATGAGCACGCCAAGAATGGCACTCCGGGAATGGAGATCGGTTCAAGAACACGGTGACGGTTCGGGAATGGACCTCATTACACCACATCACAGTAACACTCCGGGAATGGAGATCGGTTCGGGAATGGACCACAACACGGTGACGGTTCAGGAATGGACCTCATCACACCACATCACAGTAACACTCCGGGAATGGAGATCGGTTCGGGAATGGACCATAACACGATGACGGTTCGGGAATGGACCTCATCACACCACATCACAGTAACACTCGGGGAATGGAGATTGGTTCGGGAATGGACCACAACACGGTGATGGTTCGGGAATGGACCTCATCACACCACATCACAGTAACACTCCGGGAATAGAGATCGATTCGGGAATGGACCACGTCACGGTGACGGTTCAGGAATGGACCTCATCACATCATCACATCAACGGTTCGGGAATGGACCAGGGGTCGAAGCACCCCAACATCATATCAACTCAACACAGCAGGCAGACCATGTGGTAGCTGGCGAGCCAGGTAAATAAAAATGCATTGCATGTACTTTGATAGGAATTATCATTGTCACACACTGCACAAGTCCCATCAAAGTGGGGGCGACTGTAGGCATTGCATTTTTGCATATCAGCCCGATGATGAGTCTCGTATAGAGGCACTATCTCTTTAGTTGTGAAAGTCGCGGGAAGCGGACGTTGGAAGGGTAAAGTTGGAAAATAGAAATTTGTTGGATTTTATCTAAGTTGTTTAGCTTCGGTTGCTTGTTGGACTCCCCTTTCAAAGCTTACCTAAGGCCCAAAACCCCCACAGACCACCTACCAAACCCCAAACCAAACACAAAAAATAAAAACCAAACCCAAGAGAAACCAAGCCCACGCCCAATGGATGGAGATTCACGCCATATTGCCCTTAATTAGGTAGATGCACATTATCACATGCTTAAATCTTGTAAAATCCCTCCCTAATTAAGAAAAATCAAATCAAATCCCTTATCAAATCAAATCCAATCACCATCTTAAATTAGGAGATCTATTCCTTATTAGATACCAATAGAATAAATGTCACCATCAATGGAGATTCTATCCTATTTGAATAAGGAAAGCCTCCCCTCCTTTGCCTATTAAAAGAACCCTTCACCACCATTCACAACCCTAGCTCACATAACTCATATTCACGCCCAAGACAAGTCTAAGCCTTCCTTTGCACGCCCAAATACCTCCTCCAAGTCTCACTGCCGCATCCCCCTAAAGCCCTCACTGCCGTGAACCACCTCCTTCCCCCTTCCATTCACGCCTAAGCCACTGCACACAGCCCATTTGCCTCACCTAAACCTCCCTTCACAGCCCTTAAACCACGCCAAAATAGCCCCCTTTACAGCCCTAAAGTCACGCCAAATAGCCCCCCACTGCACTGCCCCATTGCACGCCTGAAACAGTCCTGAAACGCCCACTACACTGCACACTTACTGCCGCAAAAATAGCCCACTGACCTGATCAGTTTTGGCCACAATTTTAACCCCAAAACAGTCCAGAAAGCACCTAAAAACTGCACTAAAAAACTGAACAAAAGCCCCTTAAAAAATCCCCCAAAACCGCACCTTCTTAGCCTTCAAAATCACCCAAAACAGTCCCCTAAACGACCAAAACAGTGACCTGAAATGCAGCAGCAAAACAGCAGCGAAACGGACCAAAAACAGCAGCCCGAACATCAAAACAACGAGGAAAGAAAGATGTTGAGTAAACAAATCGAAAAAGTAGCGGATCATTCACCCTTCCAACGGACTTGTAACGCCCTTTCTTGAGACGACAAAAGAGGTTAGACCTGAGGGCACCTTTTTATTTATATCTTACGTTTTATTATTTATTTTGAAATATTATTGCATGAGAGTCGTTCGCATGAGGCAATGTGATTGTTGGATGAGCGGGATGTGTGTCCCCTTTTGTGGTTTATCGGATGGAAACCCGGACATAAATTCCGTAGCCGATTCTGAATGGACGGTAGTACGGTCTGCACTCGGGATACAACGCCACGTACCACTTAAGATACACATATCTCGTCTCATCCAAATTTGTATTTTAGCATATTAGAGTTTATAGGTTATTTATTTATTATTTGAAGTATGATTCAATTTAGTTTGTTATTTATTTTTAAAGCATATTTATGTTATTCTTTATGCATGTTATTAGTTTACGTTATGTTTGAATAATGATTTATATATATTGATTCTATGGTTTAATATGCTCATTGTGTGGAATTGTGTTTGCCGTTTAAAGACTTACTTTCAAGCATGCAAACTTAGAATAGGATTTATTTAGCGAATGCATGTTAGATCTAAATACTCTTGAGCATGATTATGGAGTAGACTCGGTTGATTTATTGCACAAATTATATCATCACAAGTGGCATAAGTAAGGGACCATTCTGAACCCAACGGTTTGAGGTCTTCCCTTGCGATGGTTGAGTGCGGCCTTAAACTATTTTCCCGGTTCACACCGGGTGGCGACTCCATTATTCTCCTATTTAGTCCCTCGCGGACTACTCCGTACTCCCAGTAGGCCGCAAGCCTAGAACAACATACGTCGCCCAAGTTCTGTGTCCTACACCTAGAGTTTGTGTTATGCTAAGATCAAAGTTTGATATATCAGCTTATAGAGCCTATTGTAGACTCAGATAAGCTTTCTGGAAATCCGTGTTCTCTGATTTTGATATCAGTCAGATTGTATGGTTTTATCGAAGTATAGAGAATATGTATTTGTCAGTATGGTCAATGGGAGCGTAAAAATTTCTTTCTAGTATTTTATATCCTAAGTCTTCTTTTATCCGTGGAGGCAGTGGAAGTAGTCTTTGTTATATTCAAAATTTTATATAAGATATAAAACTAGAGACTTGTGAGATACTCTCATTAGTCATGCATTAGATATGATCTAATAAAGGACACAATAAGACTATATGTATGACAGTTAGTATAATTGTTTGACAATTAACTTGTCTTTTGTATATATATAGTATTCATCTTCGTAAAGGATGATTCCTTTATCAAAAAAAGATTGATTAGAATGTCTAGTCGATCTTATACATCATAGGATGATGGCGTAATGAATAATATGCTATGTGCGATTAAAGATATCGATTTAATCATAATTGTTACGAATTATTTTGATATGTTGTAGACCATATGATGAGTCTTGCATGTTCTTTGTGATCTTTGAGATACTAAGAATGAGTTTCTAATTCATGGAGAATTTAGTTTGCAACCATAAGGTCATATTGGTTTTGATCCTAATTATGACATTAGATGGTCTATGTCATACAAAGTCAGAAAAGATGTAGTGGGAGTGTCACCGTTGATTCTACTGAACAAGTGGAATTAGTTGCAACTTTTAAAGTATTGACTTATGAAGTTGCATAGTGACCCTATATATTAGAAGTTTCATATTAGTATAGTGCTTGCGGTCATCTTAAAGTGTTTGGATTTTATTTCTAAATACATAGACAACTTAGTAGTTATAGCACAATACCGATATAACGTCTAAGTCACGTTGATGTGGAATTTGGATTCTGCCAAATATGAATTATGCTAGCTAAAGAAAACGGTTAGGTTTGTTAGACAGACTCGATTTATAAAGCAGTCTTATTTGTTGTTGCCTACCTCTTGAGTTCTGGTGGGCTCTTGAGGGTCATGAGTATGTGATACACATTGAGATGTGTATAGGATACCATGGATTGACACTCGAGCACGTGGGAGAATTATTAGGGTTGGTGCTCATAATGTCAATCCGGATCGTATTTATGTCCGATTCATAATACTTGCAGTTCTAATTTCTATAATTTTACTAATTTAGTGGTAGCACCCTTTGTCTTTTATATACTTATTCGATCTAATTATGATTAGATTGAAACTGAATCTGGTTCAGTGATACGTGTATATTAGACAAAGACCCTAGGATTTACAATATAGTGCGCTGTTACAACATAGTATGTAATTGACATTGGGAAGTGCACTATAAGATGTATATCCTTAAATAAAGTTCCTGGTCAAGATTTACTAATACGGGTTGGTTAATAAAATCCGCTGAGACCAGTACATGTCGTATATCATGACTTGGTCCGATGGTTTATCCCAGTGAACCATGAGTCTCGGGAGACTCGTATAGACATATAGATGTTTATTTGATAAGACACTGAATGAATCACTAAAGATTTCCTAATAGATGGTATACCAACATCGATAGAAATCTTCTCGAGTTGAGCGAGCATAGTGGTCCTTTGAATTGAGATACCACAGTAGGTTATATGATTTATCCTCCACACTTTGATAGTAGTCACGTCAACGATCTATTCATGATCAGACCTCTGTATGTTCGTTGGGTGTGGACTGATGCTCATGATATTCAGTGAGTATCAAGATAAGATCCGCCAGTCCTGTGTACAGGGCATAAGCATCCTCACGTGTTTACAATCTAGTGAATCCATGGTCGTGGTATAACTTCGGAAATCAGTTCCAAGTGTTATTTAGAGATCGTAAATTGAAAGTCAACTGTGCTATACCAAATGAATTTGACGTTTTCATCTATATCTCAGGTATAATACAGATAACCCGTGACAGAGGGATTATACGTATGCAATGACTTCGGCTTGTATAGTTTAGTGAGATTATATGTGGTCGTCATAATCCATGAGTGGGTAGATTATGGACACAAAATTAGATTTCGTGACGGATAAACCTAAACTTAGAGAGTCCCACAATATGAAGTGTACTTGTTGAGCACTTGGGCAAATCGATGTGGATGATACAGATTATTCATAATACTTCACCGGATTAAATGAGTTAATTCGAATCGTTTAATTGGTTAAACGATAACACATGCATTAGGGGATTTTGTCTGATAATAATTATTGTGTATTTGTATTTGATACATAATATGATTAGATACACATTAATTATTCGTCAAATGTGATTTTGACACATGTCATAAATATATGTATTTATTTTTTATTGTAAATAAAATACATATATAATAATAATTATATTAATTAATTATTTGGATATTTAATTGTTAGATATTTGAATTATTAATTAGTAAACTTTTTCCATAAATGTTATGGAATTTGTCCAATTATTATTGGTCAACATGGCATGTATTTATTAAGCTAAATGTGTGGGAATTTGATTGGCCAACATTAAAGCTTATTTAATTTAATTGGATTAAAATTAAAAATGACAAAAATGCCCTCCCTTTTTCCCAAAGTCGGTCAACGCAAATAATAAAAGGAAAAAATTATTTTCTCTCTATTGTCTTCTCCATTGCTGAGAACTACCTTCGAAATGGGTTTCAAGTGTTGCTTGATGATTCAAGCCAAAAAAATGAAGAAAACACTAGGAAAAAAAAAGGTTAGGAAAATGAGAC
>SKCR01010422.1:0-22504 GCA_019454045.1 Zanthoxylum bungeanum | reverse complement strand
TATGCATTATTTAATTGTGATGCATTGCATGGAGATAGTGTACAATGCACTCAATGGTTTTGCATGGAAATTGAGTGTTTGACACTCTAAGCCATTGCATGATTTGTGTCATAAGTTTATTATTAATTTAATAAATATTATGGCATAAATATAAATTGATTTTTGAAATCAAAACCATTATTCTCCTCTCTTTCCTCTTGACCGAAACTGTGAAGTTTCACAGCCCTCTCCACTTTTCTGTTTTTGTTGCAAAAACTTGAAGAAATTGTGTTTGTTTGGAACATAAATTCACACACAGGCTAGCACCTTCAAGGGATCATACAAAGGTGTTATGGGAAACTAATTCTTGAGCTTGGAAGGATCAAAGAAAGCTTGGAGCTTCCCCACTCACCTTGGCCGAAAATCATCAACCTTGGAGCTTCCACTTTTGGTTTGATTTTCTTCATCACTAAAGCATGTAAGTATGATTCCGCCATACTTCATCTTTTAATATATATTCATTGTTGTATTTATATGCTTAATCTTTCCTTGGGACATATAATAGAAACCAACATGAAGGTTCGCCACGAGGTCAGAGCGAGGGTAAAGCATGCATCCCAATATACAGGTCATTATAAGTAGTGGTTATTTGACTGACCTATATTTTGCTTTTCGTACTTCTTACTATTACCGATATATTTTTCTTTTACTGACCCGAGCTATGGTTCATTATTTCTATCCTTATCTTTTTTTCTTAATGTAGGCATGTTTGGAAAATGACCCAGCCCCTTCAAATTACACAGGAGGCCAAGCGTCGAGCCCAGGGCAGGCCAAGCGACACCCACCCCCGGCTCATCACCATAATTCCTCCATCCCAAAAATAGAAAGCAACAAGGGATGCCCCGGCCCTGCCACCCGAATCATCAACACACCTCCACTTTGATAATCACAAATTCCACCTTCCTAAACTTCACAAACTCCAACCCCCGCAGCAAGACCCTAAAAAAATGCCTTCACTGGGTCGGGGGTGAGGCCCTTGAAGACTACACCGAAGAGTGTCCTTGGAAGAAGAAGACCAGCTCCTCCCATGGCAGGACCTCATCAACCTCTTCTTCCAAAAAAAGTTTTAGTCCACACCTTGGGGTGGATGATCTTCTAGAGAGTGTTAAGGAAAGCATGGCTCACCTAATGTTAACCAACAATTACGTGGCCCAATAAGTGGGCATTAACCAGGCCTTGGCCTTTGAAAGCATCTCTCATGAGGAGGTCATCAAGAAGGTGGGCCACCTTCAATCGAGGGTAATTACTTGCCATATAGTCTCATACTTATGTTATCTTTTCATAGACCGACCCATTTTCTTTATCTGCAGCTAACATATCTCTTGGCCATCAAAATGATTGTGCTTTTTAGCACCATTTTCGAGGGTGGTCAGTCTTAGAGGTTACAAAACATGCTGACCGAGAAGGAGCATAAGCTTATTAAGAATGTGGATGATGCTAATGGAAAAACTGTAAGAAAATAGAGGGATGATGAATGTGCTGCGGCTGCTTCCAAGGCTTTAGAGCTCAAGTTGTAACAAGTGAAGTGTAGGCACTGCATTTTTGCATATAAGTCCCTATGATGAGTCTCATTTGGAGACACTACCTTTTAAGTCACGGAGGTCACGGAAAATGGACATCGGAAGAGGAAATTTAGAATAAACAAGGTTCACTGTTTTCGTTCGTGCTGCATTCGTGTATACGTTCGAACACCAAACAGATTGTGGGCGTTCGTACCGCATTCGAGGAAGCGTTCGAATGGTGTCGGTAATTCTTGTTTTGCTGCTAGCCTCACATCAAGCCCAATTCGCCCAAGCCTTGGCCCACACGCCCAAGCCCACTTAAAACACATATTTAACGCATGGTGTGAAATAAAAAAAAAAATCTAAAAATCACATACCAAATTAAAATAAACATTAAAATCAATCAAATATTTTAATTCCTTAATTAAGATATTCACCCACCAATTACACAAGATTCCTTCCTTTCATAAACCAATCAAAATATCTCCCTTATTTACTGATTCCCTTCCTTACCTAGAAACCCTAGCCTTTGCCTATAAAAAGAACCATTCACCACCCTCCTCTAGGTTATCTCATACACAAGACTTACACGAAAATCACAACACCAAGAGCCCTAGCCACTCACGGCAATAGGAAGAAGAAAAACACAAATAATTCTCTTCATCTCCCCCACTCCACAACTGAAAACAGCAGCCCCTAAACCTCCACACATCACCGAAAATACACCCCCAAACAGAAGCCCCTTTCCACCGAAAACAGCAGCCCCTACACCTCCTAAAACATGCATGAACGGTAGCCCAAATCACCCCCTAAACAGCAGCCAAATCCTCTTAAAACAGTCCCTAAAATCCTCAAAACAGTAACATAAAAACTGCATTTATAATCCTTAAAATAATCACACAAGACTGCACTAAAAACCCACAAAAAACACTCGAAACAGTCCGTGGAAACACCAAAACCGTGACCTGAACAGTGAGTGGAAAATACAGAGGAAACAACATCAAAACGAAGGCCAAACAGCAGCAAAAGATGGAGAACGACGACTCAAAATAGTAAGACAACGAACGAGAGCAGTGAACTAGTAAACCGGAAGAGTTGCGGAGCATCCACTCTTCCGACGATCGTGTACCGTACATCCGAGAGGTGATTTAAAAGGTTAGACCTGAGGGCACTCTTCTCATTAGTTTATATTCATCTTTTGATTGTTTATTGAATTCTATTCGCATGAGAGTCGTTTGTGTATGCATGTTGTGGCTTCAATGAAATGGAAAATGTGTCGCCTCTTGTGGTATATAGGATGGAAACCCGGACATAAATTTCATAGCCGATTCCGAATGGACGGTAGTATGATCTGTACTCGGGATACAACTCCACGTACCACTTGAGTAAACGGCACACTCTTTTGTTTTATGTTGCTTCGGTTTATTGATGAGTGATAAATGTATCACTATTTCCCACTCATTTAACTTGATATTTTGTATAGTTTCTTGAGTTTTGTGAATATTTTGATGTGTTTTGTGTTATTTTGCAGATAAATAAAGTTTCAGGACATTCTGGAGGTGATTTGGAGCAAAACTGTGAAATTTGGTGAAATTTGGCCAAAAAATGTATTTTGGTAATTTTGGATATCCCGACACCGAAATAAAGTTTCAAGATATTCTGGAGGTGATTTGGAGCAAAACTGTGAAATTTGACGAAAAGGGTATTTTGGTAATTTTGGGCGTCCCGACACCGAGGGTTATTTTGGTAATTGCACCACCTGCCACGTGTCAAAAATTCAATGAGCCGTCTTTTTTAGCACACCATGCCACGTGTCGAAAATTCAGCGATCCAAAAAAAATAATAATAAAATAATAAAGTAATAAAAATCAGAAAAATAATAATAAAAAATTAGATTTTTTTTCCTATAAATAGATTTCGAATTTTTAGTTTCAAATGTACCAAATCCTCTGTAAATACTTATATAATAGAGAGTTCTTCATATTTTCTTCATATATTCAGTTTTATTTACGCTTTGTAGTAGTAATTCTATTCAACCATGAGGAGTAGTAACCTCACCATGCTGAGGTAATAAGGTAATTCTTTTACTTTTGCTTTTTAGATTAATCTCCCTTAAAATATATATATATAAACTATTTAAAATCTGAATTAATAAAAAGATACCGCCATTCTAGGTCGGTTGGTTATTCAATTCAAACTGGTTAAACCTGACTTAATGAGGATACCGCCATTCTAGGTCGGTTGGTTTAAGTTTATATTCTGTTCCGCCTTATGGCTGGTATATTTAAATTTGACTTAATCAGGATACCGCCATTCCGGACGGTTGGTTTAAAATATCACAAGATTATATATTATATTATTGGGAGATATCTAAATAGTAAATAGTAGAAGTTAATTCCTTTTACCTTAGCATTTCTTTTTATTACTTTTCAGCAATTTCATTTTATGTCTTTAAGTTTTATTAGTTTTAGCTATGTATTGTAACTAAATTAAATATCTAGGGTTGTGATAAAATCTAATATAACCGGTTTTAAAAGGTTTAGATTATAGTTTGAGTAATTTAAAAGAGTTATTTATTGAGTCATAATCTTAATGCCTTTTTATTAATTGGCCATTAATAAAATTGATTTAGATAAACTTAAAATGAACTAGACATAGGGATTTTAGTTAATGACCACAGACTCAATAACCCACGATCTTCCTTAAGGATAGATTTGTTGGATAATATGAACCATAGCGTCACTATTTGCACAGATATTGTGTTGTTGTAGTAGCAATTAACTATGTAACAAGGAAATTGCACTCTCGTCATTTTGTGATTAGATCACCTTAGATATATAAATGAAGAGAGGTCCCTATGATTAGTTCCTGGATTGAGATGATATGAGACAGTATCAGTCCACGAAGGATTAATCATTAAATATCCCTAGCCGTAGTATTATCGAGACTGGACATCGATAATGCGGAATTGGCTAGTATTGCACTTGTGCGCGTTGTGAGGGCACAACGGCATAGTTCTCATATATATAAGTATTGGATACTTGTGCAAGTGCGATAAGAGGTCGTGTTTCACCGATGGTACGGGAAACAGCTTCGCTCTGGATAGACCCTTCGGAATCCCATTGGTATTATGACTAGGTGTCTATGGGAGGCCGAAATCAAGGTAGGTGTGTATATAGTCTTAACCTGAGACTTGCATCGCTAATACTTACGACAATCGGTAAACTTTGGTTTGGTGGTGGGGGATCTTAACTGGTTCTGTGTACACCACTTATGGGTTTATCAGAGAATCGTAGTGTATTGGATGTAATATCAAGAAGGAAGTATCACTCCAGTCATAATGGAGATGATGTCACGCAGGATACGGTATTAGTGATCTTAAGTGATGCGCATCCAATCGTGATATTATGACCAGGTCATGAATATCCGATTATAGAGACTAGTTACCAGACATCCGATATGTGTTTCGGACGGGGCAGACACTTATCCAGCCCCAGCCCTAGCACGTGATTATCTGATACTGGGCCGATATGTACATACAATTGTATACTACGCTTGATACAGATCTTGATATCTTTGATGAATATGTCCGGAGAACTTGGGTAGACTTGGTGCTTTGCTAGGAGTCGACCTTGTCTCGTAAATCGGTAGAACGTAGTACTTGGTACGTACGTGATTCGGATACTCCGACGACCGTATTTACTCTGCCAGATTATCCGGGGATCTCATGGGTCGCTTCCCGATAATAACCCACCGATGACGCACAACTCGCACTCTTGAATAATCTGGGATTATATAGAAGAGAGAGAAAATTAATCTAGGATTAATAACGGAGATGTTTTATCCGGGATAAAATGTCGTCTAAAGAGAGAGAACGATTAATTCGGAATTAATCGATGAATTAATATATTCGATATATTAAACAAAATTAGATTTCGACGCGGAATTAAAATTAGATTTTAATTCGGGCAAACGAGTTAATTTAGAATTAATTCGTTAGCGACGTAAATAATAATTACGCTAGGCGCAATTATTCGATTTAATTAACGTCGCGACGTAAGCTCGGTATTTCGGAAATATCGAACCCGAACGCGTGAGTGCACGTGGGCCCACTTTCATTTGGAAACGTGTGGGGCCCACATGACACATGTCACTCTAATGCATTGCATGTGATAGTGTAAATACACTCAATGTTTTTGCATGGATTTGAGTGTTTGACACTCTAAGCCTTTGCATGTTTTGTGTCATAAGTTTATTATTTATTTAATGAATATTATGCATAAATATAAATTGATTTTTGGTAAATCATTTTTAACTCAACACAATTACATTTTCTCTCAAATTCTCTCATCTCTCTCACGCTAACAAGAAGCTATTCTTCACTGGTTTTGAACCAGTTTGGGCGTGACTTTAGGGGAGCAAGAGTGGTTTCTCATGGTGAGAAATCAAGTGCTAGCACACTTACAAGTCTTGCGAAGGTGGTAGGGAGGTTCATCCATGAGGCGGGACTCATCCGACGGAGTTTGGAGCTTCGTTTTGAGACCCGAAATTCTGTTTTGTAGGGACAGTGGACTGTTGCAGTTTGGCGTGAAGGGCAGTGCGTTTTTGGCCTTCATTCATCTCCAAATCGACTCAACCGATCAATGTGAGTATTCCGCTACCTCCGTTGATGTATTCACGCATTATTTCATGTCTTGATTTGATCTTGGGACCTTAGAATAAACCAACAATGGCATCATGAGCTAATGTTGCAAGCATGAAATTTGTAGGGTTTAAAATTTGGGTAAATGTGATTTGAGCATGATTTGAATAAATTGCTTGTTTGAGTATGCTTATAACATGTTTAAATTCATTTTGGTTGGACTAATTTGATGAAAAATGATTTGGAATTATTTTCCCCAAAATTAAGTCCTTGGCCGAATGGTGTAATGATTTTTGGGATCTTGGATTTTTTGATTTTTAATTCATTTGATGAGTTAGAATCGATTAGGTTGACGTTAATTTGAGTCGAATTAGATTGGATTTCGAATTGGACGAAAACCCCAAAATCTTTGAGTTGGCCGAATGTGACTTATGCCCTAATGTCTTGGTGTTTTTGATTTTGTGACATTGGATGTGTATAAAATCAAATCGGATGGTGATTTAATGTCGGTTCGATTGAGTTTTTGGCGACACATAAATCTTCGGCACAGGAATTTCCTTGGCCGAGAGCATTGAAGCATGTTTATGGGTTTGATTTTCATTTGTGTGTTGGACATATGATAATGAATTAAGCATGATTAATTGGACTAATTTGATGCTTCGGAAATATCAATTTAGGTTATTAATCATCGTAATACACTTAGGTAATTAATTGCGTAATTGGATTAGTTGTAATTTAATTATTTAGGCTTAAATTGGATTTGGGCTTGAATTGTTGTAATTGGGCCTTTTGGGCTTGATTTATCAAGTTTGGTTTAGGCCAGTGGATTGGATCCAATTGGGCCCAAAACCTTAACCATAAAGCCCAATTGCGACTAATGAACCTTAATGTTTAATTGGGCCTAATGGGCCGAAATTGATTTCTAAGGCATTTTGGGTGATTCCACTATTGAGCTTTGGTTGCCGAAGCCCATGCCTAAAGAAATTAATTGAAGCCCATTAGACTTAAATTAAATTGACGTTGGACGTTAATCGGTCTTTGAGACGCGTTACGATTAAATTTGGAATTTAAATCGTAAAAGGTTTATTAAATATAAAGTGCAATATTTAATTTGGAATTGAATAATGAATTAGTATTAAATACATGTTAAATTTGATTTAATGATGTAGTTTAATTTAATTCATGAATTCGTACTTTGAGTTCTTATTCGCAAAAACGAGTTTGACTCGATCAAAATCAAATCGTTGTTTGAACATTGGATGATCACTTAATTATCAGATTAATTAATTTGATTAGATTGATTGATAGCATGCTTTGTGTGTGAATACGTGGTTGTGTTGAATGAATAATGTATATCAGATGGATATTAGATGGGTGGGCAATTTTAGAAATTGTTGTAATAAATTCGATTTATTAAATTGGACCTGCGTGTCCAGCCTTATCACCTTCTTTCTCTTTTATTCTCTTCTCACCTATTCCCCTCTATGTATATGAGGTTTCTTTAGTGAAGTGGTAACGGGTAGAAGTAGTACAAGTGCTAGCTTGTGAGAAGAGGGAGAGATTTGATCTAGGATCAATGTGTAAAGTATCCATCCGCATATCATTATTATTTTATTTCATACTCGCTTTATTATGTATTTAGAATGCATGTTTAAGGGTGTATGATGATGAGACCTTAACAAAGATAATTAAATTGGTAGCCAATTTGCACACGCGAAAATCCCTCAATCTATATTAAGCAAATATCCTTCCATTGAATGATTCTTGTTCAAGATCCGAAGTTGGCATTGGTTTGTTTTTGACCAAAGTCAAGACCTTTGTCAATCAAGGATGTACTTGAATCATGAGAGTTTTGTTGCATATCGGTGTCTTGTCCAAATCGTGATTTTTATTGGCCAAAGTCAAGGTCACTTTTTGTCCAATGACATTCATTACGAAACTTTCCTCGTCAATGGGTCCCGCTTAACTGGAATCATTAGGTTTGTTTTTGGCCAAAGCCAAGGCCTAGATGATTCGGAGGATAGGGTTAGGAAAATGTAATGGATACATTGACATTATACATATGTTTCGGACTTGGATGTCCACCTAACCGGATCTAGGAATTGGATGAGATCCAATTGATCTGTGCTAGTTACCTAGTTTAACATTCAGCTTTTTATTGGCCAAAGTCAGGGTTGTGTGTTATTTAATAGGATCCTAGCCCACTAGGAAACACGGTTTCCCGAGTACTCCATAGAGGGTTAGAGGCTCGACGAAAAATAGTGGGAGGCAAGTATTGAATTTGCAACATTCGTTCGAATACTCGCTAAACACGCTCATTTTATTTTACTCGTCATATTAATCAAAAGTATTAGTCGAACTAATATTTTATGTTGTTTTAAAAATATATATAGTTGGACTATATACAAACTCATTCAATATATAGTTGATTTTGTAATTGGATTATAGTAATCAATATAATTGAATTAAATGATAGTTGATTTTATAATGGGATTATAGTAATCAATATTAAAATATATAGTTGGACTATATACAAACTCATTCAATATATAGTTGATTTTGTATTGGATCATAGTAATCAATATAATTGATTAAATGATAGTTGATTTTATAATGGGATTATAGTAATCAATATTAAAATTATAGTTGATTAAATAATTGGATAATTGTAATCATTATAATAAATAGTACCTTAATAAAATTGATTAAATAGTTGGACTATTGAAATCAAGAAAGAATTGAAAGGTTGAATATTTAAAATATATAATCCTTGGATTAAATGTTTTAAATGATTTAATTTTCAATTGGGAATAATAATAGGTTAATTTATTTGATAAAATAACTATTATGACTAAGCCCATTATTAAGCAAATAGTAGAGCATAAAGTCTTTGGAGATTTATGTGATGATGACTTTAGTGCTTAATTAATATACTTATAATAAATCTATCTTTAGATTTAAAAGTATTAAAATTGCAATTAATAATCTTCTTGAAATTAATTGACTATTCTAGTGGAGAAAAGTCAAAGTTTGCAATTGGGCATGTAGCACAAGGTGCACATCGTTTCGATATTCCGAAACCCAAGGCTTGGCCAAAGGTTTGTGAAATATTGAAAAGGATAATTGACATATCCCAAAGTGACTACCATTTGGATATGGAAGACACGAAGGAATTAAAGAAAGGGCGAGGCTCTAACTTTAAAATATTTGTCAAAGTTATGTTCACTACTAGTATTAAAATTGGATTTTAAATACTTAGTGTGGTACATAAAATATATGTATTGACGTTCAGAATCCGCTGTGAGCTGGATACTGGCTTCAAGCCGAGATTTCTCTGCGAATGGAAACGGGACGAAAGTCGCTGTTTCGACCGTAGATACCTAAGTTTAGGAACTGCCCTTTGGGTATGTACTTAAATTAGGAAATGTTATAATGTAACTAGTTTATCTAGAGACATTATCTCTATATCAGTGTTTAATCCATTGCGGATAAAACCTTTATATTCTAGAACACTAAAGTTTTTCAATATATAAAGATGATACTGAGATAAATACATTGGATGTAAATAACAGAATTTATATTTTGAATATAAAGAAAAATCTCAAACATATAAAATGACAAATAAATAGCTCAAATTGATTTGATCAATGGAGACTTATTTGTGGCATTGTTGTCTGGGACACAATTACACAAGACTCGTATATCCACACTTTTGAAGTGGGTACTAGGACTGATTTGACTATTCAAATAAGGTCTACGAATCTAGTTTGTTAAACAAGACTCGTATATCCACACTTTTAAAGAGTGGGTACTAGGACTGATTTGACTATTCAAATAAGGTCTACGAATCTAGTTTATTAGGTTAAATACCTAAAATACTATTTACTTGGTAATAGTAAAATGGCCACCGATCTGTTAACCCTATTCATGGTGAAGTAAGTGGGCCCATATCTAGCTAGGCTAGATGTGAACATGAATATTTCGTGACCTTAACGGATGTGACAGCATCACGTGTGGTTATGTGTTTCTTTTGAAGAACACAGATCGGAAACTTTAGAGTTTCGACACGAAGTAGACAAACAGATCGGCTATAGTGTTATTCCGCCACGGTAAAACCGTAATGGAAAATACTTAAGCAGTAAGTTTCATACGTACATGAAAGAGTACGGTATTCTTTCATATGAGGACTCCTCCCGAGACACGTCAGTTAGACGGTGTGTCCAAACTAAAACCGAATTTTGTTGGACATGATAAGATTTATCACGAGTCGCTCTGAGCTACTATTTCCTTCAACAGGATATGTATTAACAGTGCAAAACTTATTTAGAATAAGGTTCCATATAAATCTGTTTGACAGATATCATATAGGATATGAACAGGGAAGAAACGAGGTTTCTCATTCCTGATAATTTGGGTATGCCAGGCATAGCGTTTGGATGATACCAAACTAAGGACCCAAATTGGATAAGTGCCAATATAAGTTATCCTAAGGGAAACCTTAAGTATAGTACTTGTGAATCCCACATGAGAACAATGTAATTGTTGCTCACCATGCGGTTTTCCTGAGAGGAATACCGATATGCAGTGGTCAGTGGGAGGATAGTGATACTCGATGAAAATCGGAGTGATACTGTTCAAGGCACGAAGTCCTTATGGAACACAAATAGTTCATCTATGATGAAACTCTACCATTAATCTTCAATACACAAGAAACTAGTAGATCGGATAGAGTCAGAAAACAACCTAGGGTATGGGTTTCTGATCTAACCTCATAAAGATGTCAATCTTATGGAGGTGTACCATCCGACTACGTTGTGAGGAAGTGATACGAGGTATCGACTCCCTGTTATGGCAAAGTGCCATGAATCCGAAATGGATTCCATGTATAACAACTATTTTGGATACTAGTTGTTGTACCACAAGGCAGTGTGCCTATTGGTACTATAAACGTCTTCAAGGAAGACATACATGGAAGGCAACATACCAACGTGCAAAGCTAAGCTTTTGACGGAAAGGTATCGTTATCAACATTTAGTTAATAACGGTTCAACCTTTTACCTGTTGCCATGGTAAATCCATTTTGAAGATGCTTGAAAATAACTGTATATTTCATTTATGAAATGTGCCAGTTATAGATCAAAATCGCTTTCCTGAAAAGGAAACCTTTTGGAGGATGTTTACAACATCCTGACGATTTTGTATAACCGACAAACAAGGTTTGCGGGTTATTCGATCCATGTTTGGATTCATGCAAGCATAAGGTTCTTGGAACTGTCGTTTTGAAATAATCATAATGGTTTATGATTTGATTCAAAACGAAATAATTCTTGTGTATATAAGGAGGTTAGTGGGAGAGCGCACTGACAGTGAAATTCCCATAAAGCTATTGTTGAAAGCTTGGCTTTCAATAGAAATTCTCCGTAGAATTCTGGGAGATAACAACCTTTATTAGAGGAATAAAGATCTACTGGGATAGATTTGGAGTTGTTAACACTCTCTAGGAAATTGTACATTTAAAATGTACTTGTATTGGTGTCTCATACGCTTCGAGCATATGGAGTCACAATCGGGTCAATCCAAGTGATAGTCACTGGATTGAAGTTAAGAACATCTGTTAGTATCTCTGAGAACTAAAGATGCTATCTTTTACTATGGAGAATGAGAACTTGAAGTGACTGGGATCACTGCAGCAAGTTTCCAAACGATTAAATACTGCGGTACTATAAAGTTTGAACACCGGGACAGTGAGCTGGAAATCTTCCAAGCAAGATAACTGTTGCCGAATAAACAACAAATGCGGATTATTGCTGCAGCTGAGGCAGCAATAGAAGTCTTTTGGGTCGAAAGTAAATCTAATTAGATTAGATATAGTTCTGTTAGCAGCTAAGCTAGGCGTCAGCACAGGCTAAGGAATTAAAGGTCTCATCGACGATCCAGATATATACTTCTATATCATCTGATTCGTTCGGATCATACATCATGGCGATGTGATGATCGTATAAATCGCGTCAAACGATAATCGAACAAATCCGCTGACGAAAACCCTTTTCTCAGCAATTTGAGCGAACCTTACATAGTTCGGGTGTAGGACACTCGAGTGACTGGCTATGTGCCAAGTGGGAGATTGTTGGATTAATGACCCATAGCGTCACTATTTGCACAGATCATTGTGTTGTTGTAGCAAATTAACTATGTAACAAGGAAATTGCACTCTCTCGTCATTTTGTGATTAGATCACCTTAGATATATAATGAAGAGAGGTCCCTATGATTAGTTCCTGGATTGAGATGATATGAGACAGTATCAGTCCACGAAGGATTAATCATTAAATATCCCTAGCCGTAGTATTATCGAGACTGGACATCGATAATGCGGAATAGGCTAGTATTGCACTTGTGCGCGTTGTGAGGGCACAACGGCATAGTTCTCATATATATAAGTATTGGATACTTGTGCAAGTGCGATAAGAGGTCGTGTTTCACCGATGGTACGGGAAACAGCTTCGCTCTGGATAGACCCTTCGGAATCCCATTGGTATTATGACAGGTGTCTATGGGAGGCCGAAATCAAGGTAGGTGTGTATAGTCTTAACCTGAGACTTGCATCGCTAATACTTACGACAATCGGTAAACTTTGGTTTTGGTGGTGGGTGGATCTAACTGGTTCTGTGTACACACTTCTGGGTTTATCAGAGAATCGTAGTGTATTGGATGTAATGTCAAGACGGAAGTATCACTCCAGTCATAATGGAGATGATGTCACGCAGGATACGGTATTAGTGCTCTTAAGTGATGCGCATCCAATCGTGATATTATGACCAGGTCATGAATATCCGATTATAGAGACTAGTTACCAGACATCCGATATGTGTTTCGGACGGGGCAGACACTTATCCAGCCCCAGCCCTAGCACGTGATTATCTGATACTGGGCCGATATGCACAATACAATTGTATACTACGCTTGATACAGATCTTTGATATTCTTTGATGAATATGTCCGGAGAACTTGGGTAGACTTGGTGCTTTGCTAGGAGTCGACCTTGTCTCGTAAATCGGTAGAACGTAGTACTTGGTACGTACGTGATTCGGATACTCCGACGACCGTATTTACTGCCAGATTATCCGGGGATCTCATGGGTCGCTTCCCGATAATCCAGGTACGGCACTCCGGGTATGGAGATATTATTACGACGCCTTGGGTATGAGGATTAGCACGCCAGGTACGGCACTCCGGGTATGGAGATATTACTGCGACGCCTTGGGTATGAGGATTAGCACGCCAGGTACGGCACTCCGGGTATGGAAATATTTCTATGACGCCTTGGTATGAGGTTTAGCACGCCAGGTACGGCACTCCGGGTATGGAAATATTACTGCGACGCCTTGGGAATGGGGTTTAGCAAGCCAGGTACGGCACTCCGGGTATGGAGATATTAATGCGACGCCTTAGGTATGAGGTTTAGCACGCCAGGTACGGCACTCTGGGTATGGAGATATTACAGCGACGCCTTGGTTACGAGGTTTAGCACGCCAGGTACGACACTCTGGTATGGAGATATCACTGCGACACTCTAGGTACGGAGACGCAATTGCGACACTTCGGGTATGAGGTTTAGCATGCCAGGTACGGCACAACATCCACTCCACGCAACACATGGCAAGTCAAGTGGCAGCTGGCAAGCCAGGTAAGTAGAAATGCATTGCATAACTTTAATAGGATTGATAAAAACACACACTGTACAAGTCCCATCAAATTGGGGGCGACTGTAGGCACTGTTTTCGTTTGTGCTGCGTTCGTGTATACGTTCGAACGCCAAACAGATTACGGGCGTTGGTGCCGCGTTCGAGGAAGCTTTCGAACGGTGTCGGTAATTCTGGTTTTGCTGCTAGCCTCACATCAATCCCAATTCGCCCAAGCCTTGGCCCACACGCCAAGCCCACTTAAAACACATATTTAACACATGGTGAAATCAAAACAAATCTAAAAATCACATACCAAATTAAAATAAACATTAAAATCAATCAAATATTTTAATTCCTTAATTAAGATATTCACCCACCAATTACATAAGATTCCTTCCTTTCATAACCAATCAAAATATCTCCCTTATTTACTTGATTCCCTTCCTTACCTAGAAACCCTAGCCTTTGCCTATAAAAAGAACCATTCACCACCCTCCTCTAGGCTAGCTCATACACAAGACTTACACGAAAATCACAACACTAAGAGCCCTAGCCACTCACGGCAATAGCAAGAAGAAAAACACAAATAATTCTCTTCATCTCCCCCACTCCACAACCGAAAACAGCAGCCCTTAAACCTCAACACATCACCAAAAATACACCCCCGAACAGCAGCCCATTTCCACCAAAAATAGCAGCCCCTTCACCTCATAAAACACGCCTGAACAATAGCCCAAATCACCCCCAAAACAGCAGCCAAATCCTCTTAAAACAGTCCCTAAAATCTTCAAAACAGTAACATAAAAACTGTATTTATAATCCTTAAAATAATCACACAAAACTGCACTAAAAACCCACAAAAACACTCGAAACAGTCCGTGGAAACGGAAAAACAGTGACCTGAACAGTGAATGGAAAATACAGAGGAAACAACAGCAAAACGGAGGCCAAACAGCAGCAAAAAATGGAGAACGACGACTCTAAACAGTAAGACAACAAAAGAGAGCAGTGAACTAGTGAACCGGAAGAGTTACGGAGCATCCACTCTTCCGACGATCGTGTACCGTACATCCGAGAGGGGATTTAAAAGGTTAGACCTGAGGGCACTCTTCTCATTAGTTTATATTCGTCTTTTGATTGTTTATTGAATTCTATTCGCATGAGAGTCGTTTGTGGATGCATGTTGTGGCTTGAATGAAATGGAAATGTTTCACCTCTTGTGGTATATAGGATGGAAACCCGGACATAAATTTCATAGCTGATTTCGAATGGACGGTAGTATGATCTATACTTGGGATACAACTCCACGTACCACTTGAGTAAATGGCACACTCTTTTGTTTTATTTTGCTTCGGTTTATTTATTTTTCGTTATTTGAATTCTTCATGTTACTTTTGTATGCATGATTCAATCGAGTGTATAGGCTTAGTAAGTCGGATTAAAGGTCCCCTTTTTGGAGGGGTTAAAATCATTTACCACAATGCTTTGCCGCGCCGGTTGATGTGTGTTCGGTTGGATATAAGATATGTTCAATCGGATATACTAAGTGTGATATGATTGTCTTTATTTTTGTATGCATGATGTGATCGAGCGCATGGGCTTAGTAAGAGTGATGAAAGGTCCTCTAATTGAAGAGGTTAAAATCCTTTACCATGATGCTTTGCCGCTTCGATTAACGTATATTCGGTTGAATGTAAGATGTGTTCAATCGGGTACATGAAGTCTAAGGTTATTGTCTTTATTTTTATATGCATTGAGATAAGCGCATGGGCTTAGTAAGTGCGATGAAAGGTCCTCTAATTGAAGAGGTTAAAATCCTTCGCCACGATGCTTCACCGCGCTTCGCATTTCGCTATTTGCTTTTTTATGTATGTATTGCGTCATATTTTGTGCATCAGGTCTGTTCCCGTTCGAACGCATTATCGAACGCTATACGAACGCGAACCTTTTGTTTCCCGTTCGAACGCGTTTTACAAATGCTACTCGAACGCGCATGCATTTTGTTTCATCAGGTCTGGATCTGTTCGAACGCGTTATCGAACGCTATACGAATGTGAACCTTCTGTTTCCCATTCAAACGTATTTTACAAACGCTACTCGAACGCGCATGCATTTTGTATCATCAGGTCTGGTACCATTCGAATGCGTTATCAAACGCTACACGAACGTGAACCTTCTGTTTACTGTTTGAACGCGATTACGAATGCTACACGAACGTGCACACACTGAACTAAGTCTGGCTCATCATATTTCATGCACAACTGCCTTTTGGGTGATCTCCCTTGTATTATGGAGCAAATCATATTATTTGTATTCCTGCATTTATCCATTCGATGTGTTCTTAGGGATGATATTCAAGCATGATTAGGCTGTTAGCATGTTATTTGGTTAATATATTCATGAGATAGTACTCAAGCATGATTAGGTTGTTCTTAGTTTTCCCTATCATATGATTGAGAAATGTTCGTGAGATTGCCATGTGATGTTGCATGTTGTGAGGATTAATTTCATGCATGTGGATTTAGAAGCATGATACTCTTGGAAATAAGTGTTACTTAGGCCTTATTAAATTATTACACAAATCCTTTCATTACAAGTGACATAAGTAAGGGACCATTCCGAACCCAACGGTTTGAGGTCTTCCCTTGCGAGGGGTGAGTGCGGCCTTAAATCTCATTTTCCCGGTTCACACCGGGTGGCGACTCCATTATTCTCCGGTTTAGTCCCTCGTGGCTACTCCGTACTCCCAACCGGACCGCGAGCCCGGGACAGCATGCGTCACCCAGATCCTGTGTCCCACACGAAGACAGCCATTATCGAGAGGAAGCTCAATGAAAATGAGACTGAGTATGATGATTTGCATGCCAATCTCGAAAATCGTATTGAGACTGCTAAGGCTTATACCTGAGTCTAAGGGCTCAAGGAGTCTTTGGAGCTTATCAGTGAGACCTACCCTGACCTGGACCTGAGTGAGCTCCAAAAGGTCCTAAAGATCGCAAAAAAGGAAATGACCTTTGAAGAGGCCTATGGCACGGGCCGTGAAGTGATCGAGACTATTCTTGTTCCAACTTCCTTAACTTCACTGCCTCATACTGATATTACTCATCGGTGTGAGGTTTCTGAACCATAAGCTAACTAGTACTCCCCAGGTTAGTGAGAATACCTTGCCAACCGCCTCTCTGACCATGCCTTGAATCTCCATGAGTAAAATGATTTTTTCAACATGGGACTTAGGGTCTCTGTTACCCTTCTAGATGTTCATCATGAGAATGGAGAACCTAATAGGGATCTCTAGTTCTAACACCTACTTTCTGAACGGAGAGGTTGTCGTCGTATCTTGATTATCTCGAGCACCTCCTCACATGCTCATCTCTCATATTCTCATCTCTTATTGGAACCAGTCCCTGAAGTTGCCCTCAGTATCCTAATGTTTTCTTTTGGAGGCTTCCTCACAATCTCCTCTCTTGACATGCTATCTCCTCTCACATGAGGCTATATGCCATTACTCCTCATAATGCCCTAGATCGCTCTCCCCAAAGCAGGGGCTATTACAGGATGATACGGGCGTTCATTTATCATTACATCCCTTCCAAACCTTTTCTACGGGTGTTTCCCTGTCTATAACCACTGATCTCACTCACCATCATTTCACCTTTCGGTCTCTCGTTCTTTTTCTCCACCCACTGGTCTTTTTCCACTAGCAAATTCTTCTTGTGATTGGGCCCCACATGAGCTTGCATTCTTGATTTCTTCTCTAAATTCTCTATCAACTCCATCATTGCATTCATAAAGGCTTCGGTTGCCTCTATATCCTCACTGTATTCTGCCTTTCTACCCGTAAGTTCTCCTCTATCTTTCTCATCCACTCCACAATTAATGCCTCGAGAGGTCTTTGATTCCCATCTCTTGCCATCGTCTGAGTGTGTTGCATTACTTTTTGGACTGATCCCCACAGACGACGCCAACTATTGATGGTTTTTTTTCATTCAAACAGGATGAACACATTGTTTTACGTGGTTCCGCGAAGAGTGGCTCCAACCTACATCCACGGGAGAAAATGGGGTATTGTATTACTGCTCGGGGTCAAGATCGACTCAAGCTATAATGGGGAAATAAAATAACAAAGTGATAAAACCCCTCGAGTCTTACAGAAACCCAATACAATTCTCTAAAGGGATTGGGTGACTGACCAACTTCTCTTTCCATCATTATTTCTTATGCTCTTATTTTTTTATAAGTTGTGAGATGTAAAAAAAGCTATCCCTTGAATTTGAAAGTTCAACCCTTTTATATAGGCTTTCAAATTCACTATTCCAGTACCACTGACGTCATCTCATGTCACTTTTTCGTCATTGATGTCACAATTTTTTCTCAACTATCCTTAAATTGGCCAATCAGATCAACCCATTTCATTATTACTACACCAGACACTTGAGACCTGTGGCGGCTCTACTATGCACCTTCATGCCACAGCGCCAGCCTTTGGCGGCTGGCAGAGACTACTTCCAATATGAACTGTTGTTTTCCCAAAATCATTATAAGCTTTCTAGAAGCTCGTATTCTCATATAGGGCATACGTCACACGACTCCAGTACAGGTCGGCCTTGTTAGACAGTAATGACCCATAGCGTCACTATTTTGTAAATGATATTGTATTATTGTACAAAATCAACTATGTAGTAATGAGATTGCCTTTTACCGTTTTGTAATTTATTTACTTTGATATATAAATGGTAAAAGTCCCTATGATTAGTTCCGGATTGTGATGATATGAGACAGTATCAATCCATAAGGTTTAATCATTAAATATCCCTAGTCGTAGTATTATCGAGATTGGACATCGATAATGCGGAATAGACTAGTACTGCACTTGTGCATGTTGTAAGGGTACAACGGCATAGTTCTCATATATTTAAGTATTGGATACTTATGCAAGTGCGGTAGGAGGTTGTGTTTTACCGATGGTACGGAAAACAGCTTCGCTCTGGATAGACCCCACGGAGTCCCATTGGTAGTATGTCTGCGTGTCTATGGGAGTCCGCTTCAGGGTAGGTGCATATGATCTTAACCTGAGATTTGCATCGCTAGTACTTACGACAATCGGTAAAATTTAGGTTTGGTGGTCCAGGGCTTTAACGAGTTCTGTGTATACCTCTTCTGGGTTTATCGATAATCGTAGTGTACTGGGTGTGATGTCAAGATGGAAGTATCACTTCAGACATATGGAGATGATGATCGCGAGGGATACAGAACGAGTACTCTATAATGGTTGCAACCATCGGGATAATATGACTAGGTCAGGATTATCCGATTCAAAGAGACTGGTTGCTTGATGTCCGATATGTGTATCGTACGGGGCAGACACATATCCAGCCCCAGGCCTTACATGTGATCATCCGATACTGGTTCGATATACACTATACTACGGTATACTACCTGTTATAGATCTAATATTCCAGTAAGAATATTTCTAGAGAATTGGGTAGGCATGGCGTTTTGCTAGAAGCTAACCTTGTCTTGTAAATCGGTAAAAACGTAGTACTTGGTACGTACGTGTTCGAATAGTTCGACAACCGGATTTACTGCCAACATATCTAGAGGTCTCTTGGGTCGCTTCCCGAAGATTCACCGATGACGTATGATTCAAACTCGATTAATCTTGGATTAATTACAGAGAGACTTTATCTTGGATAAAGTACTATAAAAGAGAGAGAACGATTAACTTAGAATTAATCGTAAAATTATTATATTCGATATAATAATCGCAATTCGATTTCGACGCGAAATTGAAATTAGATTTTAATTTGGGCAAACGAGTTAATTTAGAATTAATTCGTTAGCGACGTAAATAATAATTTCGCTAGGCGCAATTATTTATTTAAATTCGATTTAATTAACGTCGCGACGTAAGCTCGGTATTTCGGAAATATCGAACCCGAACGCGTGAGTGCACGTGGGCCCACTTTCATTTGGAAACGTGTGGGGCCCACATGACAATTGTCATTATTTGCATTATTTAATCAAGATGTATTGCATGAAAATAGTGTACAAAGCACTCAAAGGTATTGCATGGAAATTGAGTGTTAGACACTCTAAGCCTTTGCATGGTTTGTGTCATAAGTATATTATTATTTAATATAATTATGACATAAATATAAATTGATTTTTGAGACAAAAATCAAAGACTTCTCTCCCTCTCTAATTACCGAAACTGTGACAGTTTCTTAGCTCTCCATTTTCAGGTTTTTGTTGCAAAAGCTTGAAGAATTTGTGTTTGTTTGGAACATAAAAAACACATCTTTGGCTAGCACCATCAAGGGATCATACAAGGTGTTATGGGAAACTCATCTTAGAGCTTGGAAGGATCAATTAAAGCTTGGAGCTTCTCTTTTCTGCTTGGCCGAATCCTCCACTGCACAAAGGAGAAAGTTTTGCTTCATCAACGCATCCGCAATCCGTTTTGTGAGTATTGTTTCCGCCATTACTTCAATATAGTTCATTCTTATATATATTTTGCTTGTTTTGATCTTGGGACATGGTTTTAGATTTCCCACAATGGTATCATTGAGCCTAAAAATGCATGCAAATTATTAGGATGTTATTTGGGGAAAATTGTTTGAAGCATGATTTGATGAGTTTGCTTGATTAAATATGCTTAGATGTATGTTAAATGGATTATACATCATCAATTTCATGGAAAATAAATTGGATTAATTTTTCCAACCCCAATGAGGCTTGGCCGAATACATGCAAGCATGTGGACTAGATGATTTTTTAATTTTAAGACATTGGATGACTTGAAATAATATGGAGATGATCATTTGTAACTTGATTGGATTGAAAACGAAATCGGAACCATATTAATCACCTTGGCCGAATGCTTGATGATGATTAGGGACTTGATTTTTTGATTAAATAATGTTGGACATGTATTTAAGATAAAAATATGATTAATAGATTAATTTGATATTTTGGGAATATTGATTTAAAGGATTAATCATGAAAATACACTTTAATTAATTAAGTTATAAAATTTGGAATTTTAAAATTTAGTTAATTGGGCTTAAATTGGAATTGGGCCTAAAACTATTATATTTGGTCATAAATGGGCTTGGTTGGGCCAAGTAGATTTGGACCATTTGGATTGGATCCAAAATGGGCCTTAATCACACCATTTAAGTCCAAATGTAATAAATGGGCTTTTATGTTTAATTGGGCCTTATGGGCTTGATATTGATTTTAAGGCAAATGAGGGTGATTCCTTATTGGGCTTGGAAATGGGTTTGACCCACATTGACCAAGGCCCAAGCCTAATGAAATCAATAGAAAGCCCATCAGACTTTAATTAAACGGACATTAGATGTTAGTTGGGCTTTGAGACCCAATTGTACTAGATTTGGAATCTAAGTTATAAAAGCACAATAAAAGTGTAATATTTAATTTAGAATTAAATAAAAGGATTAGTATTGAATACGACTTGAATTGGATTTAACGAGTAGTTCGATATAATTCGTGAATTCATACCATAAGTATTTATTCCAAAACGAGTTGGACTCGCGCAAATGCAAAAATTGTTTGAACATTGTATTGTCACCTAATTAAAGACTAATTAATTGGATTTGATTGGTTGTATAACATGCCTTGAATGAATGAATGAATGTGGATGTGTAGCATGAATAGTGTATATCGGATGGATATTAGAAGGGAAGGGTAATTTTAGAAATTATTGTAAATTTGGAATTTATAAATTGGACCTGCGAGTCCAGCCTTATCTCTTTATCTCTTTGTATTCTCTTCTCACCTAATTCCCCTCAATGTAAATGAGGTTTCTCTTATTGTATTATGTAATTGGGTAGAAGTAGAATAGTGCTAGCGGGGAGAGGAAAGGGAGTGATTTGTTCTAGAACAAGTTGTTTTATATATCCATCCGCATATCACTATTACTTTTACTTTACGCGCTTTATGATGTTTTAGAAGCATGCTTAAGGGTGTATGTGTTGGTTTAATCTAAGGTCCCAAGATCAATAACAAGACATGAAACATGCATGAATACATCAACGGAGGTAGCGGAATACTCACATTGAGGTTATGTCGATTTGAAGATGAATCAAGCCCAAAACGTACTGCCTTTGAGCTCCACTGCATGCAGTCCACTGCCTCCAAAAACAGAAATTTGAGATGGAAAACGGAGCTCAAAGCTTCGTCGGATGGATCCCGTCTCATGGTCGAACCTCCCTACCACCTTCGCAAGACTTGTAGTGTGCTAGCACTTGATTTCTCACCATGAGAAACCACTCTTGCTTCCCTTTAACTCACGCCCAAACTGGTTCCAAACCAGTGAACACTCCCTTTGTTGCCGTGAGAGAGAAGAGAGAAAATGAGAGAGAAAATTGTGTAATGGTTTGTTAATTAAATGATTTACCAAAATCAATTTATATTTATGCCATAATTTATTAAATTATAATAAACTTATGACACAAATTCATGCAAAGGCTTAGAGTGTCAAACACTTCATTTCCATGCAATACCATTGAGTGCATTGTACACAATCTCCATGCAAGCATTAGAGTGTCAAATAAGCATAATATGACATGTGTCAAAGTTAATGCATATCTTGACATGTGTCATGTGGGCCCC
>SKCR01010421.1:0-22506 GCA_019454045.1 Zanthoxylum bungeanum | reverse complement strand
GGGGTGAAATAAGCCAATTAAATCATTTTCCCATTTCCAACTGGGTGGTGACTCCATTTTATTGCTCTCGGTTGTATCCCCCGCGGGCTATTTCGTACTCCCGACGGGCCGGCCGCGAGCCTGGAACAAGAAAAAGCTTCACCGATTTCTTGGTTCTACAGGTCTAATCTAGCGGCCCTAGGATAGAGAATCGACCCGAATTCATGCCGTGTAATGCTTGTGATTTTTTACTTTAGTTAATCGTGTCTACGTTGGGTTGAAAGGGGGTTTTAATCATGAATCAAAGGCATATTTAGAGATAGGAATGATTGTGGTGTCTTCAGTCACTACCTTTCTATAGCTGAAAGGGAAAGCTGTGAAGGCACGCTAATAATCATTTACCAGAGCTTAACCGTGATGGACTAATTTGGAGGCCTATTGTTTATTTCCTGTCACCAAGGAGATAAGTGTTTTGGTTTAATCTAAGGCCCAAATCAATAACAAGACATGAAACATGCATGAATACATCAACGGAGGTAGCGGAATACTCACATTGATCGGTTATGTCGATTTGAAGATGAATCAACCCAAAAACGTACTGCCTTTGACCTCCACTGCATGCAGTCCACTGCCTCCAAAAACAGAAAATTGAGATGGGAACGGAGCTCAAAGCTTCGTCGGATGGATCCCGTCTCATGGTCGGACCTCCCTACCACCTTCGCAAGACTTGTAGTGTGCTAGCACTTGATTTCTCACCATGAGAAACCACTCTTGCTTCCCTTTAACTCACGCCCAAACTGGTTCCAAACCAGTGAACACTCCCTTTTGTTGCCGTGAGAGAGAAGAGAGAAATGAGAGAAAATTGTGGTAATGGTTTGTTAATTAAAATGATTTACCAAAAATCAATTTATATTTATGCCATAATTTATTAAATTAATAATAAACTTATGACACAAATTCATGCAAGGCTTAGAGTGTCAAACACTTCACTCATTTCCATGCAATACCATTGAGTGCATTGTACACAATCTCCATGCAAAGCATTAGAGTGTCAAATAAGCATAATATGACATGTGTCAAAGTTAATGCATATCTTGACATGTGTCATGTGGGCCCCACACGTTTCCCAATGAAAGTGGGCCCACGTGCACTCACGCGTTCGGGTTCGATATTTCCGAAATACCGAGCTTACGTCGCGACGTTAATTCAATCGAATAAATTTGACGTCGCTAACGAATTAATTCCAAACTAACTCGTTTTGCCCGAATTAAAATCTAATTTTAATTACGCGTCGAATCTAATTTCGTATAATATATCGAATAATTATTTAAACCGATTAATTCCAAATTAATCGTTATCTCTCTCTAGACGATATTTTATCCCAGATAAAATATCTCCGTAATTATCCTAGATTATTCTCTCTCTCTTCTGTTATAATCCCAGATTATTCAAGAGTGCAAGTTGTGCGTCATCGGTGGATTATCGGGAAGCGACCCATGAGATCTCCGGATAAGTTGGCAGCAAATACGGTCGTCGGAGTATCCGAATCACGTACGTACCAAGTACTACGTTCTACCGATTTACGAGACAAGGTCGACTCCTAGCAAAGCACCAAGTCGCCCAATTCTCTCGGACATATCCTCTAAGATATTAAGATCTCTATCAAGCGTAGTATACAAATGTATTGTGCATATCGGCCCAGTATCGGATGGTCACGTGCTAGGGCTGGGGCTGGATAAGTGTCTGCCCCGTCCGAAACACATATCGGATGTCTGGTAACTAGTCTCTATAATCGGATATTCATGACCTGGTCATAATATCCCGATTGGATGCGCATCACTAAAAGAGCACTAATACCGTATCCTGCGTGACATCATCTCCATTATGACTGGAGTGATACTTCCGTCTCGACATCACATCCAATACACTACGACTCTCTGATAAACCCAGAAGTGGTGAACAACAGAACCAGTTAAGATCCCCCAACCACCAAAACCAAAGTTTACCGATTGTCGTAAGTATTAGCGATGTAAGTCTCAGGTTAAGACTATACACACCTACCTTGATTTCGGCCTCCCCATAGACACCTAGTCATAATACCAATGGGATCCGAAGGGTCTATCCAGAGCGAAGCTGTTTCCCGTACCATCGGTGAAACACGACCTCCTATCGCACTTGCACAAGTATCCAATACTTATATATATGAGACTATGCCGTTGTGCCCTCACAACGCGCACAAGTGCAATACTAGCCTATTCCGCATTATCGATGTCCAGTCTCGATAATACTACGGCTAGGGATATTTAATGATTAATCCTTCGCGGACTGATACTGTCTCATATCATCTCAATCCAGGAACTAATCATAGGGACCTCTCTTCATTTATATATCTATGGTGATCTGATCACAAATGATGAGAGTGCAATTTCTTGTCACATAGTTAATTTGCTACAACAACACAATGATCTGTGCAAATAGTGACGCTATGGGTCATTTTGTCTACAATCTCCCACTTGGCACATTGCGAGTCACTCAAGTGTCCTACACCTGAACTATGTACGGTTCGCTCAAATGCTGAGGAAAGGTTTTCGTCAGCGGATTTGTTTGATTATCGTTTGACGCGATTTATACGATCATCACATCGCCACGATGTATGATCCGACGAATCAGATGATATAGAAGTATATATCTGGATCGTCGATGAGACCTTTAATTCCTTAGCCTATGCTTGCTGACGCCTAGCTCAGCTGCTAACAGAACTATATCTAATCTAATTAGATTTACTTTCGACCCAAAAGACTTCTATTGCTGCCTCAGCTGCAGCAATAATCCGCATTTGTTGTTTATTCGGCAACAGTTATCTTGCTTGGAAGATTTCCAGCTCACTGTCCCGTTATTCAAACTTTATAGTACCGCAGTATTTAACTGTTTGGAAACTTGCAGCAGTGATCCCAGTCACTTCAAGTTCTCATTCTCCATAGTTTAAGATAGCATCTTTAGTTCTCTGAGATACTAACAGATGTTCTTAACTTCAATCCAGTTACTGTCACTTGGATTGACCTGATTGTGACTCCATATGCTTGAAGCGTATGAGACACCAATACAAGTACATTTTAAATGTACAATTTCCCAGAGAGTGTTAACAACATCCAAATCTATCCCAGTAGATCTTTATTCCTTGAATAAAGGTTGTTACTCCCCAGAATTCTACGGAGAATTTCTATTGAAAGCCAAGCTTTCAACAATAGCTTTATGGGAATTTTCACTGTCAGTGCGCTCTCCCACTAACCTCCTTATATACACAAGAATTATTTCGTTTTGAGTCAAATCATAAACCATTATGATTATTTCAAAACGACAGTTCCAAGAACCATATGCTTGCATCAATCCAAACATGGATCGAATAACCCGCAAACCTTGTTTGTCGGTTATACAAAATCGTCAGGATGTTGTAAACATCCTCCAAAAGGTTTCCTTTTCAGGAAAAGCGATTTTGATTTGTAACTAACATATTTCATAAATGAAATATATAGTTATCAATAAGCATCTTCAAAATGGATTTACCATGGCAACAGGTAAAAGGTTGAACCGTTATTAACATAATGTTGATAACGATACCTTTCCGTCAAAAGCTTAGCTTTGCACGTTGGTATGTTGCCTTCCATGTATGTCTTCCTTGAAGACGTTTACGTACCATAGGCACAATGCCTTGTGGTACAACAACTAGTATCCAAACATAGTTGTTATACATGGAATCCATTTCGGACTCATGGCACTTTGCCATAACATGGAGTCGATACCTCGTATCACTTCCTCTAAACGTAGTCGGATGGTACACCACCATAAGATTGACATCTTTATGAGGTGAGATCAGAAACCCATACCCTAGGTTGTTTTCTGACTCTATCCGATCTACTAGTTTCTTGTGTATTTGAAGATTAATGGTATAGATTCATCATAGATGAACTATTTGTGTTCCATTAAGGACTTCGTGCCTTGAACAGTGTTACTCCGATTTTCATCGAGTATCACTATCCTCCCACTGACCACTGCATATCGGTATTCCTCTCAGGAAAAACCGCATGGTGAGCAACAATTACATTGTTCTCATGTGAGATATATATAAGTACTATACTTAAGGTTTCCCTTAGGATAACTATATATTGACACTTATCCAATTTGGGTCTTTTAGTTTGGTATCATCCAAACGTTATGCCTGGCATACCCAAATTATCAGGAATGAGAAACCACGTTTCTTTCCTGTTCATATCCTATATGATATCTGTCAAACAGATTTATATGGAACCTTATTCCAAATAAGTTTTTGCACTGTAATACATATCCTGGTTGAAGGAAATAGTAGCTCAGAGCGACTCGTGATAAACTTTATCATGTCCAACAAAAATTCGTTTTTGGTTGTGAACACACCGTCTAACTGACGTGTCTCGGGAGGAGTCCTCATATGAAAGAATACCGTACTCTTTCATGTACATTAGAAACCTACTGCTTAAGTATTTTCCATTACGGTCTTGCCGTGGCGGAATAATACTATAGCCGATCTGTTAATTACTTCGTGTCGAAACTTCAAAGTTTCCGATCTGTGTTCTTCAAAAGAAACACATAACCACAACGCGATGCTGCATCCGTTAAGGTCACGAAATATTCACGTTCACATCTAGCCTGGCTAGATATGGGCCCACTTACTTCACCATGAATAGGGCTAACAGATCGGTGGCCCTTTTACTATTACCAAGTAAATAGTATTTTAGGTATTTAACCTAATAAACTAGATTCGTAGACCTTATTTGAATAGTCAAATCAGTCCTAGTACCCACTCTCTCAAAAGTACGGATATACGAGTCTTGTTTAATTGTGTCCTAGACAACAATGCCACAAATAAGTCTCCATTGATCAAATCAATTTGAGCTATTTATTTGTCATTTATATGTTTGAGATTTTATTTATATTCAAAATATAAATTATGTTATTTACATACATCCAATGTATTTATCTCAGTATCAACTTTATATAATGAAACACTTTAGTGTTCTAGAATATAAAGGTTTTATCCGCATTGGATTAAACACTGATATAGAGATAATGTCTCTAGTAAACTAGTTACATAATAACATTTCCTAATTTAGGTACCTGCCCAAAGGGTAGTTCCCAAACTTAGGTATTTACGGTCGAAACAGCGACTTTCGTCCCGTTTCCAATCCGCAAAGAAATCTCGGCTTGAAGCCAGTATCCAGCTCACAGCGGATTCTGAACGTCAATACATATATGTATTATGTACCACACTAAGTATTTAAAATTCAATTTCAATACTAGTAGTGAACATAACTTTGACAAATATTTTTTAAAGTTAGAGCCTCGCCCTTTCTTTAATTCCTTCGTGTCTTCCATATCCAAATGGTAGTCACTTTGGGATATGTCAATTATCCTTTTCAATATTTCACAAACCACTTGGGTTTTAGAATATCGAAATGATGTGCACCTTGTGCTACATGCCCAATTGCAAACTTTGACTTTTCTCCACTAGAATAGTCAATTATTCTCAATTGGCAACTTTAATACTTTTAAATCTAAAGATAGATTTATTATAAGTATATTAATTAAGCACTAAAGTCATCATCACATAAATCTTCCAAAGACTTTATGCTCTACTATTTGCTTAATTATGGGCTTAGTCATAATAAGTTATTTTATCAAATAAATTAACCTATTATTAATTCCCAATTGAAAATTAAATCATTTAAAACATTTAATCCAAGGATTATATTTTAAAATATTCAACCTTTCAATTCTTTCTTGATTTCAATAGTCCAACTATTTAATCAATTTTAATAAGGTACTATTTATTATAATGATTACAATAATCCAATTATTTAATCAACTATAATTTTAATATTGATTACTATAATCCATTTATAAAATCAACTATCATTTTAATTCAATTAATTGATTACTATAATCCAATTATAAAATCAACTATATATTGAATAAGTTTGTATATAGTCCAACTATATATTTAAAAAAAACATAAAATATTAGTCCAACTAATACTTTTGATTAATACGACGAGTAAAATATAAATGAGCGTGTTTAGCGAGTAATTGAACGAATGTTGCAAATTCAATACTTGCCTCCCACTATTTTTCGTCGAGCCTCTAACCCTCTGTGGAGTACTCGGGAAACCGTGTTTCCTAGTGGGCTAGGATCCCATTAAATAACACACAACCCTGACTTTGGCCAATAAAAAGCTGTATGCTATTTAACTAGGTAGATCTCACAGATCAATTGGATCTCATCCAATCCTAGATCCGGTTAGGTGGACATCCAAGTCCGAAACATATATCAATATATATGTCAATATATCCAATATATTTTCCTAACCCTATCCTCTGAATCATCTAGGCCATGGCTTTGGCCAAAAACAAACCTAATGATTCCAGTTAAGCGGGACCCATTGACGAGGAAAGTTTCGTAATCAATGTCATTGGACAAAAAGTGATCTGACTTTGGCCAAAAAAATCACGATTTGGACAAGACACCGATATCTAACAAAACTCTCATGATTCAAGTACATCCTAGATTGACAAAGGTCTTGACTTTGGTCAAAAACCCCAATGCCAACTTCGGATCTTGAACAAGAATCATTCAATGGAAGGATATTTGCTTAATATATGTTGAGGGATTTTCGCATGCAAATTGGCTACCAATTTTAATTATCTTTGTTAAGGTCTCATCATCATACACACACCCTTAAACATGCATTCTAAATACATAATAAAGCGAGTATGAAATAAAATAATAACGATATGCGGATGGATACTTTACACATTGATCCTAGATCAAATCTCTCTCTTTCTCACTCAAGCTAGCACTTGTACTACTTCTACCGTTACACTACACTTCTAAAGAAACCTCATATACATAGAGGGGAATAGGTGAGAAGAGAATACAAAGAGAAAGAAGGTGATAAGGCTGGACACGCAGGTCCAATTAATAAATCAATTTATTACAACAATTTCCAAAATTGCCCACCCGACTAATATCCATCCATATATACGTTATTCATTCAACACAACCATGTATTCACACATACAAGCATGCTATCAATCAATCTAATCAAATTAATTAATCTGATAATTAAGTGATCATCCAATGTTCAAACAACGATTTGATTTTGTTCGAGTCAAACTCGTTTTTGCGAATAAGTACTCAAAGTACGAATTCATGAATTAAATTAAACTACATAATTAAATCCAATTTAACATGTATTTAATACTAATTCATTATTCAATTCCAAATTGAATATTGCACTTTATATTAATAAACCTTTTACGATTTAAATTCCAAATTCAATCGTGTCGGGACTCAAAGTCCGATTAACGTCCAACGTCAATTTAATTCAAGTCTAATGGGCTTCAATTAATTTCTTTAGGCATGGGCTTCGGCAACCAAAGCCCAATAGTGGAATCACCCAAAATGCCTTAGAAATCAATTTCGGCCCATTAGGCCCAATTAAACATTAAAGGTTCATTAGTCGCAATTGGGCTTTATGGTTAAGGTTTTGGGCCCAATTGGATCCAATCCACTTGGCCTAAACCAAACTTGATAAATCAAGCCCAAAAGGCCCAATTACAACATTAAATTCTAATTTCCAAAATTAGGCCCAATTAATTAAATCCAAAAATCCAATTTTCACAATTTAATTACCAAAAGTGCATTACGATGATTAATGACCTAAATCGATATTTCCGAAGCACCAAATTAGTCCAATTAATCATGCTTAATTCATTATCACATGTCAAACACACATAATGAAAAATCAAACCCATAAACATGCTTGCTAAGTCTCGGCCAAGGAAGGTTATTTTGTCCGATTTGAATTCAATCCGATTAATTACACAATCGACACGTATTAACTTCCCGAATGATTTCATACACATCCAATGTTCATAAAATCAAAATATACCAAGACATTTAGGGCATTTCACATTCGGCCAAGGTATGGAATTTAGGGTTTATGTTCAATTCAAAGTACAACAATCCAATTGACATTAAATTAACATCATCCTACATGATTTTAACTCATCCAATGAATCAAAATCAACAAAATTCCAATGATTCAAAATCAATATACATTCGGCCAAGGTGACAAATTTGGGGAAAATAATTCCAAATCTATTTTCATCAAATTAGTCCAACCAAAATGAATTTAAACATGTTATAAGCATACTCAAACAACAATTCATCAAATCAAACATGCTCAACAAACATTTACCAAATTTTTAAGCCCTACAAATTTCATGCTTGCAACTTTAGCTCATGATGCCATTGTTGGTTTTAATCTAAGGTCCCAAGATCAATAACAAGACATGAAACATGCATGAATACATCAACGGAGGTAGCGGAATACTCACATTGATCGGTTATGTCGATTTGAAGACGAATCAAGCCCAAAAACGTACTGCCTTTGAGCTCCCCTGCATGCAGTCCACTGCCTCCAAAAACAGAAATTTGAGATGGGAAACGGAGCTCAAAGCTTCGTCGGATGGATCCCGTCTCATGGTCGAACCTCCTACCTACCACCTTCGCAAGACTTGTAGTGTGCTAGCACTTGATTTCTCACCATGAGAAACCACTCTTGCTTCCCTTTAACTCACGCCCAAACTGGTTCCAAACCAGTGAACACTCCCTTGTGTTGCCGTGAGAGAGAGAGAGAGAGAGAGATGAGAGAAAATTGTGTAATGGTTGTTAATTAAAATGATTTACCAAAAATCAATTTATATTTATGCCATAATTTATTAAATTAATAATAAACTTATGACACAAATTCATGCAAAGGCTTAGAGTGTCAAACACTTCATTTCCATGCAATACCATTGAGTGCATTGTACACAATCTCCATGCAAAGCATTAGAGTGTCAAATAAGCATAATATGACATGTGTCAAAGTTAATGCATATCTTGACATGTGTCATGTGGGCCCCACACGTTTCCAATGAAAGTGGGCCCACGTGCACTCACGCGTTCGGGTTCGATATTTCCGAAATACCGAGCTTACGTCGCGACGTTAATTCAATCGAATAATTTGACGTCGCTAACGAATTAATTCCAAACTAACTCGTTTGCCCGAATTAAAATCTAATTTTAATTACGCGTCGAAATCTAATTTCGTAATATATCGAATATATTAATTTACCGATTAATTCCAAATTAATCGTTATCTCTCTCTAGATAGACGATATTTTATCCCAGATAAAATATCTCCGTAATTAATCCTAGATTAATTCTCTCTCTCTTCTGTTATAATCCCAGATTATTCAAGAGTGCAAGTTGTGCGTCATCGGTGGATTATCGGGAAGCGACCCATGAGATCTCCGGATAAGTTGGCAGCAAATACGGTCGTCGGAGTATCCGAATCACGT
Source organism: Zanthoxylum bungeanum (assembly GCA_019454045.1). Lineage (NCBI taxonomy): Eukaryota > Viridiplantae > Streptophyta > Magnoliopsida > Sapindales > Rutaceae > Zanthoxylum > Zanthoxylum bungeanum. Next base: position 13,090 of record SKCR01010421.1, on the reverse strand, counting down.
ACGTACCAAGTACTACGTTCTACCGATTTACGAGACAAGGTCGACTCCTAGCAAAGCACCAAGTCTGCCAATTCTCCGGACATATCCTCTAAGGATATTAAGATCTGTATCAAGCGTAGTATACAAATGTATTGTGCATATCGGCCCAGTATCGGATGGTCACGTGCTAGGGCTGGGGCTGGATAAGTGTCTGCCCCGTCCGAAACACATATCGGATGTCTGGTAACTAGTCTCTATAATCGGATATTCATGACCTGGTCATAATATCCCGATTGGATGCGCATCACTAAAAGAGCACTAATACCGTATCCTGCGTGACATCATCTCCATTATGACTGGAGTGATACTTCCGTCTCGACATCACATCCAATACACTACGACTCTCTGATAAACCCAGAAGTGGTGAACACAGAACCAGTTAAGATCCCCCAACCACCAAAACAAAAGTTTACCGATTGTCGTAAGTATTAGCGATGTAAGTCTCAGGTTAAGACTATACACACCTACCTTGATTTCGGCCTCCCATAGACACCTAGTCATAATACCAATGGGATTCCGAAGGGTCTATCCAGAGCGAAGCTGTTTCCCGTACCATCGGTGAAACACGACCTCCTATCGCACTTGCATAAGTATCCAATACTTATATATATGAGAACTATGCCGTTGTGCCCTCACAACGCGCACAAGTGCAATACTAGCCTATTCCGCATTATCGATGTCCAGTCTCGATAATACTACGGCTAGGGATATTTAATGATTAATCCTTCGCGGACTGATACTGTCTCATATCATCTCAATCCAGGAACTAATCATAGGGACCTCTCTTCATTTATATATCTATGGTGATCTGATCACAAATGATGAGAGTGCAATTTCTTTGTCACATAGTTAATTTGCTACAACAACACAATGATCTGTGCAAATAGTGACGCTATGGGTCATTTTGTCTAACAATAAGAGCCTAAAGGCTTGGGTATTTAAGAGAGTTCTATCCACCCTCTCTCTGGGGAATCTTCAATAGGAAATCCATTTGACAGTCAGTCAGCACCATAACTCGTTGGGCAAAAGTTTCTAAAATGCCCTGGGCCACTTTGTGTTTGGGCCCCCTATCATTTGAAGTTTTTTAGCCACATTATCCCAAAAGTGTAAACATGTTGGGCCTTTTTCAACTGGGACAATGTTTACACCTCGCAATGATATGATTGAATACTTAAATGATAACGGGCCAACTTGTATGAAACCTTAATGTACTTAGAAGATCCAAACAAGATCCAAATATGTCAGAAACATGAGTCTATATCTGTTTTGATAACCACATATATATTATACCTCATACATCGCTCGTATCTCATGCATTTCATGCATACATGCATCATGTTAAACCCATGTCTCTTAAAAGCCATCATAGATATCCGTTGGGTTAGAGATTAAAAATAAAAGTTTGTCAAGAAGGTTTAGCAAACATGGATATTGGTGAAAAGGAAATCAGAAATAGAAAACTTTACGGCAAGGAAAGAAAGACAAGTCTGAGGCGACCAGTCTACCACCCCGCGAATAAGGGATATATCAAGACATGAGCAATGCCAAGAAGCTTTCGACAAGATCAGGGAATACTTGGTGAAAGCTCTTGTCTTGAAGCCTCCAAGACAGCAAACCCCTAGTACTGTATTTGGCCATAGAACCTGAATTGTTGGGGGGATGATGGTACAATTAGATGAGACGGGGTAGCCATGCAGTCTATTACCTTAGTAAGAAGATGCTTCCGTACGAAGCTCGCTATCAAGAAGTATAGAAGATTTGTTTGGCAGTGGTGTGGGCTTATAGAAAATCACGTCACTTCTTCCAATCTTACAAGATTCAAGTGGTAGCAAAGGAGAATCCCTTGAAGTATCTACATTCGGTGCCTTCTCTAGTAGGGAAGTTAGGCAGATGGTTGGTATTGCTGACAGAGTTTGATGTTGTCTATCTCACCTCTAAAGTGATCAAAGGGCGAGCCGTAGCAGAGTTCCTAGCATTGCAACCGATAGAATGAGACTAGTACAAGTTTGAATTACCAGACGAGGAGATCCAGGCAATAACAGTCTAAACATGGAAGATGTACTTTAACAGAGCATTAAATTGCAAATGAGCCAGGAATATGGATTGTGATAGTAACCCCCGAAGGAGAAACACTGCCTATGGATAAGGGTTTAAGTTCAGAGTAACTACAACATGGCCGATATGAAGCATGCCCTTCGGACTGACGGCATTGGTAACTTGAAAGCTAAGAACGTGGAGGTCTACGGAGATCGATGTTGGTAGTCCGCAGAGGCAAGGAGAATGGGAATTAAAGGAAGAACGGTTGAAACCCTACTTGTTTCCACTCAGGAATCTGGCACAGGCCATCCCCGATTGGAAATTCCAGCACTTGCCATGAGAAGAAAACCAAATGGCAGACCCTTGGCTACCCTAGCCGCAACTTGGGAAAATCTAGAGAATTGGTGTGAGACCTCTAGTGTTGACAACGGCAAACAGACCTGTCTACGAGATAGAAAAGGTCTTGGAAGTAGATATCAACGATGGGAAACCCTGTACATGATATTCAGCGATACTTAGAATCGAGGATTTCTGAAAGAAGCAAGTCGGAAGACAGGATAGCCATCAGAAATTGGCTTCCCAATATGTGAGTTTGAAGGGAGAACTATACAAGAGACAGCGAATGGAATCCAGCTGAAGTGTTTAAGAAAAGGAGAGGCTCAGAAGGTAATGGAAGAAGTACATGTCGGGTATGTGGACCGACATAATGAATTGAATGTTGGTTTCTATACCAAGCCCCAAGATCAACAGAACAAGCAAAATATAAAATACATGAATGAATTAATTGAAGTATGGCGGAATCATACTCACAATACTTGAAAATGGATGCTAAGATGATGCGAAATTCCTCCCTTGTGCAGTGAAGCTCTCGGCCAAGAAGAAAAGAGGACTCCAAGTCGAGTTTGATCCTTCCAAGCTCAAGGATTAGTTTCCCATATCACCTATGTATGATCCCTTGAAGGTGCTAGCCTTTGTTGTGATTTGAATGCACAACTTCTTCAAATCTTGCCAAAAAAATTGAAGAAATGGAGAGCCCAAAACTGCATGTAGTTTCGGCAATGTGAGAGAGAAAAGTTGAATGATTTTTTTTACAAAAAATCAATTTATATTTATGCCATAATATTTATTAAATTAATAATAAACTTATGACACAAATTATGCAATGGCTTAGAGTGTCAAACACTCAAACTCCATGCAAAACCATTGAGTGTATTGTACACTATCACCATGCAATGTATTAACAATTAAATAATGCATAAAATGACATGTGTCATGTGAGCCCCACACAACCCAAATGAAAGTGGGCCCACGTGCACTCACGCGTTCGGGTTCGATATTTCCGAAATACCGAACTTTCGTTGTGACGTTAATTAAATCGAATTTAAATAAATAATTGCGCCTAGCGAAATTATTATTTACGTCGCTAACGAATTAATCTAAATTAACTCGCATTTGCCCGAATTAAAATCTAATTTTAATTTCGCGTCGAAATCGAATTTCGATTATTATATCGAATATAATATTTTTATGATTAATTCCAAATTAATCGTTCTCTCTCTATGTAAGTACTTTATCCAAGATAAAGTCCTCCGTAATAATCCAAGATTAATCGAGTTTGAATCATACGTCATTGGTGAATCTTCGGGAAGCGACCCAAGAGATCTCTGGATATGTTGGCAGTAAATACGGCCGTCAGATTAATCCGAACACGTACGTACCTCTGACTACGTTTTTTACCGATTCACAAGACAAGGTTGGCTTCTAGCAAATCACCATGCCTACCCAATTCTCCAGAAATATTCTTATAAGAATATAAGATCTATATCAAGCGTAGTATACCGTAGTATTGCGTACATCGATCCAGTATCGGACGATCACATGTTAGGCCTGGGGCTGGAAATGTGTCTGCCCCGTACGAAACATATATCGGACATCAAGCAACTTGTCTCTTTAAATCGGACAATCCTGACCTGGTCATATTGTCCCGACGGTTGCAACCTTTTATAGAGTACTAGTTCTGTGTCCTGTGTGATCATCACCTCCATATGTCTGAAGTGATACTTCCATCTCGACATCACATCCAGTACACTACGATTCTCGATAACCCAGAAGAGGTGTACACAGAACCGGTTAAGGTCCCCAACCACCAAACCAAAGTTTACCGATTGTCGCAAGTACTAGCGATGTAAGTCTCAGGTTAAGACCATATACACCACCCTGATGCGGCCTCCCATAGACACGCAGACATAATACCAATGGGATTCCGCGGGGTCTATCCAGAGCGAAGCTGTTTTCCGTACCATCGGTAAAACACAACCTCCTATCGCACTTGCATAAGTATCCAATACTTAAATATATGAGAACTATGCGCCGTTGTGCCCTCACAACGTGCACAAGCGCAATACTAGTCTATTCCGTATTATCGATGTCTGATCTCGATAATACTCCGACTAGGGATATTTAATGATTAAACCTTTATGGATTGATACTGTCTCATATCATCTCAATCCGGTATTAATCATATGGACTTTCGCCATTTATATATCAAAGTAAATAATATTACAAAACGGCAAAAGGCAATTTCATTATCACATAGTTAATTTGTACAATAATACAATATCATTTACAAACAGTGACGCTATGGGACATAATGTCTAACAATCTCCCACTTGGCCTATAGCCAGTCACTCAATCATCTATATACCCGAACTATGTATGTGTCGTTCAAAAACTTGCTGAAGAACAGCTTCGTCAGCGGATCTGCAATGTTGTCATCTGATGTGACCTTCTCGACCTTTACATCGCCACGATGTATAATCTCCCGAATCAGATGGTAACGTCGAAGAACATGCTTGGACCGTTGATGAGACCTTGGTTCCTTAGCCTGTGCTATAGCCCCCGTTATTGTCACAATGCAATGGAACGGGCTCAGCTGCTAACGGAACTACTCCTAATCCGATTAGGAACTTTCGGATCCAAACTGCCTCCTTTGCTGCTTCAGATGCAGCGATGTACTCCGCTTCTGTTGTTGAATCGGCAACAGTATCTTGCTTGGAAGATTTCCAGCTCACTGCTCCGTTATTCAAACAAAAAATGTACCCGGATTGCGACTTGTAGTCATCCTTGTCGGTTTGGAAACTTGCATCGGTATACCCAGATACCGCAAGTTCTCCACCTCCATAAATTAAGAAAGCATCCTTAGTTCGTTTAAGATACTTAAGGATATTCTTAACTGCTATCCAGTGACCTTCACCTGGATCGGCCTGATAGCGACTGCACATGCTCAAAGCATATGAGACATCAGGTCGTGTACATATCATGGCATACATGATCGATCCGACTGCCGAGGCGAACGGTATCCGACTCATGTTGTCTCTCTCTTCCTGAGTCTTAGGACACATGTCCTTAGACAGAGAGGTACCACGTATCATTGGAACCAATCCCCTCTTGGATTGTTCCATGTTGAATCGCTTCAACACTTTATCAATGTATGTACTCTGGGAGAGTCCAAACAGCTTTCTAGATCTATCCCGGTAGATCTTTATTCCAAGAATAAAGGCTGCTTCTCCCAGATCTTTCATGGAGAATTTTAATGAAAGCCAAGCTTTCACCACGACGTTAGCATGGGAATGTCATTGCCTATAAGCAATACGTCGTCGACATAAAGGACATAAAAGTAAGTGCTCTCCCACTAACCTTCTTGTATACACAAGGGTCATATGCGTTTTGCACGAAATCATATTCTTTATGATCTCATCAAAACACTGATTCCATGACCGTGATGCTTGCTTCAATCCATAATGGATCGATTAACTTACAAACCTTGTTTGCAAGTCTAGGTACGATAAAACCGTCAGGCTGTTGCATATAAACATCCTCCAAAAGGTTTCCGTTAAGGAAAGCGGTTTTAACGTCCATCTGCCATATCTTGTAATCGAAATATGCAGCTATTGCAAGCATTATCCGAATGGATTTAATCATGGCAACGGGTGAGAAGGTTTCGTCATAATCAATACCATATTGTTGACGATACCCCTTCGCTACAAGCCTAGCTTTGTACGTTTGTACGTTGCCATCCATGTCGGTCTTCTTCTTGAAGATCCATCTGCATCCAATAGGCTTTACGCCTTCTGGTGCATCAACCAGTGTCCAAACTTGGTTGGCGTACATGGAATCCATCTCGGACTTCATGGCTTCTTGCCATAAAGCGGAATCGATATTTTGTATCGCTTCCTAATACGTAGCCGGCTCATTATCCTCAATAAGATTAATATCTACATGAGGTGAGATCAGGAACCCATACCTCTCAGGTACTGTTCTGACTCTCTCCGACCTACGCGGTCCTTGTGTATGTGAAGTTTGTGGTACAGACTCATCCCAGACGGTCTGTTCTTGTTCCGTCATTGATTCATTGCCAGGAACATATCACTCACTACGATCTTCATCGAGTTCTACTTTCCTCCCACTTACCACTGCATTTATAAAATCCTTCTCAAGGAAAAATGCTTGTAGAGCAACAAATACTTTGTTCTCTTGTGGGTGATAGAAGTAATATCCTTTGGTTTCCCTAGGATATCCTACGAAAAGGCATTTATCAGATTTGGGTTCAAGTTTGGTACCTTCCAAACGCTTAACATATGCCCAGCATCCCCAAATCTTCAGGAAAGAGAAACCTGGTTTCCTTCCTGTCCATATCTCATATGGAGTCTGTTCAACAGACTTCGACGGTACCTTATTCAAAATAAGTACAGCACTGTTTAATGCGTATCCCCAGAAGGATATTGGTAGCTCAGTGCGACTCATCATTGACCTTACCATGTCCAACAAGGTGCGGTTTCTCCGTTCGGACACACCGTTTAATTGCGGTGTTCCAGGAGGAGTCCACTGTGAAAGAATACCATATTCTTTCAAGTAATCTTGAAACTCATAACTTAAGTATTCGCCACCACGGTCTGACCGTAATGTCTTAATACTCTTCCTGTTTTTTCTTCTCCACTTCGTGTCGAAACTCTTTGAATTTCTCAAAAGTTTCCGACTTGTGTCTCATAAGATACACATAACCGTAACGAGATGCATCATCTGTAAAGGTTACGAAGTAGTGAAATCCACCTCTAGCCTGGCTAGACATGGGCCCGCATACGTCAGTATGAACGAGAGCCAACAGTTCTGTGGCACGTTCACCTTTACCGCTAAAAGGTGATTTAGGCATTTTGCCTAAAAGACAAGATTCGCAGACGTCATATGAATTGGGATCAAATTCGTCCAAGTACCCACTCTTCGAAAGTGTGGATATGCGAGTCTTGTTGATGTGTCCTAGACGACAATGCCACATATAAGCTTCATCTTTTAGATTACTCCTTTTGAGCCTTTTGTTTGTCATTTTAGGAGATTCATTTATATTCAAAATATAAAGACCGTTATTTGCAACAGCTGTGCAAATTTCTGCATCATTTTTATATAAATAACACCCAGTGTTTCTAAATACAAAAGTGTAACCCTGCTGGGTTAACAAGGATACAGATATAATATTCCTAGTTAAACTAGGTACAAAATAACAGTTCAAAAGTTTAGGTACATGCCCTGAGGGCAGTTCTAAAACAAAAGTCCCTACGGCCAAAACAGCAACTGGTGTTCCGTTTCCGACCCGTAGATCCATCTCCCCCGATGCCAGCACCCTGCTATCCTGCAGATCCTGCATCAGTACAAATATGAGCACCAAAACCAGAATCAAAAATCCAATTTTTAAAACTAGAAGTATTCATATTTATCTCAATAACAAACATACCAGAGGCGATAGCCTTGCCAGCCTTGATATCCTACCTCTGCCCTTTGCCCATTCGGCAGTCACGTTTCCAGTGACCCCTCTTGCCGCAGTTGAGACAGATGTCGCGAGATTTGTCCTTTGGCTTCCTAGAAGCCACTGTCAACTTGCCCTTGCCCTTGTTTTTGAACTTCTTCTTTTCCTCGCACCTCCAATTGCCTTGGGCCCGCCCTTGGCGCATGAGAGGTCGATGCATAATGCGCCTCGCGCTTGCTCCCCTTTAGGAGTTCCTTTTCGGACTCCTTCAGCACGGACAACAACTCTCCAAGAGTGTCGTCAGTGTCCATCAACTTATAGTTGATGATGATTTTTTTCCAAGTATCGGGTAGCGATTGTAATAGCATATCAATCGTCAACTCTGCCTCCAAGACAATTGCCCATCTTGGCTAACTCATCTATGTCAGCGATCATTTGAGTCCCGTGGGCCTCAACTGATGCGCCGTCTGTCATCCGGGAGCGGAAGAGTTTCCTTACTAGCTCGTACCTCTCCATCCGCTTGTTGGTGCGGTGGAGATCACGCAATCTTGCCATCATGTTATAGGGATCCAAGTCCCTGTTCTGGCGTCTGAAATGCTGGGTCATTGCAGCTAGCATAACTGACTGAGCTTGGTCACAATCGTCACTATGAGTCTTCCATAACTCTAGCTCCAGTGGCTCAGTGGGTTTAGGCGGGAGAGGTCTCTGAATAGTATACAGCACCCTCAGCCCCAAGCACTATCTTGAGGTTCATTTCCCAGTCGGCAAAGTTTGTCGCTTTGAAGACATTATCGCCCATGATTATGTCGCGGACATTACCCTTGCCAGTCATCTTGACAACTATAGTCCAACTATAAAGTCACGATGTTGTTTGGGGGGTACAGTCAAACTGTTACAAGCAAAATAACATATATTAGTCCAACTAATTATTAAAATATTGACGAAATAATTTTGAAAGACGCGTAAGGCTAAGTATCTGAACGAAATTGCAAATTCAATAATAGCCTCCCACTATTTTCTTCAAGTCTCTAACCCTCTGTGGAGAACTAAGGGAATCGCATTTCCTAGTGGGCTAGGATCCCGTTAAATAACACACAACCTTGACTTTGGCCAATAAAAGCTGTATGCTATTTAACTTAGGTAGATCTCTATGATCAATTGGATCTCATCCAATTCCTAGATCCGGTTAGGTGGACATCCAAGTCCGAAACATATGTATAATGTCAATGTATCCATTAATTTTCATTTCATAACCCTATCCTCCGAATCATCTAGGCCTTGGCTTTGGCCAAAAACAAACCTAATGATTCCAGTTAAGAGGGGACCCATTGACGAGGAAAGTTTCGTAATCAATGTCATTGGACAAAAGTGATCTTGACTTTGGCCAATAAAAATCACGATTTGGACAAGACACACCGATATGCAACAAAACTCTCATGATTCAAGTACATCCTTGATTGACAAAGGTCTTGACTTTGGCCAAACAAACCAATGCCAACTTCGGATCTTGAACAAGAATCATTCAATGGAAGGAAAATCGCTTAATATTGTTTGAGGGATTTTTCGCGTAATTGGCAACCAATTAATTTATCTTTGTTAGGTCTCATCATCATACACCCTTAAGCATGCTTCTAAAACATCATAAAGCGCGTAAAGTAAAGTAATAGCGATATACGGATGGATATGAACAACAACTTGTTCCTAGAACAAATCACTCTCTTTCCTGTCTCTGCTAGCACTATTCTACTCTTACACAATTACATAATACAATAAGAGAAACCTCATTTACATTGAGGGGAATTAGGTGAGAAGAGAATACAAAGAGACTAAGAGAAAGGCTGGACACGCAGGTCCAATTTATAAATTCTAAATTTACAATAATTTCTAAAATTACCCTTCCCTTCTAATATCCATCCGATATACACTATTCATACATCACATTCACATTCATTCATTCAAGGCATGTTATACAACCAATCAAATCCAATTAATTAGTCTTTAATTAGGTGACAATACAATGTTCAAACAATTGTTTGCATTTGCGCGAGTCCAACTCAATTTGAGAATAAATACTTATAGTATGAATTCACAATTATATCGAACTACTGTTAAATCCAATTTAAGTCGTATTCAATACTAATCCTATTATTTAATTCTAAATTAAATATTTACACTTTTATTGTGCTTTTATAACTAGATTCCAAATCTAATACAATCGGGTCTCAAGCCCAACTAACATCTAATGTCCGTTTAATTAAAGTCCGATGAGCTTTCAATTGATTTCTTTAGGCTTGGGTTTTGGTCAATGTATGGGTCAAACCCAATCACCAAGCCCAATAAGAATCACCCTCATATGCCATAAAATCAATATCAAGCCCATAAGGCCCAATTAAACATAAAAGCCCATTTATTATATTTGGGCTTAAATGGTGTGATTTAGGCCCATTTTGGATCCAATCCAAATGGTCCAAATCTAGTTGGCCCAACCAAGCCCATTATGTCAAAATATAATAGTTTTAGGCCCAATTCAAAATTAAACCCAACTAACCAAATTTTAAAATTCCAAATTTTATAACTTAATTAATTAAAGTGTATTATCATGATTAATCCTTTAAATCAATATTCCCAAAATATCAAATTAATCCATTAATCATATTTTTATCTTAAATATATGTCCAACATTATTTAATCAAAAAATCAAGTTCCCTAATCCTCCATCAAGCATTCGGCCAAGGTGATTAAAATGGTTCCGATTTCGTTTTCAATCCAATCGAGTTACAAATCATCATTCCATATTGTTTCAAGTCATCTAATGTCTTAAAATTAAAAAATCATCTAGTCCATATGCTTGCATGTATTCGGCCATGCCTCATTTGGGTTGGAAAATTTAATCCAATTTATTTTCCATGAAATTGATGATGTATAATCTAAATAACATACATCTAAGCATATTTAATCAAGCAAACTCATCAAATCATGCTTCATAACAATTTTCCCCAAATAACATCCTAATATATTTGGCATGTTCTTTAAGCTCAATGATACCATTGTGGTTTCTATTACCAAGCCACAAGATCAACAAGAACAAGCAAAATATATAAATACATGAATGAATTAATTGATGTAGGGCGGAATCATACTCACAATACTTGAAAATGGATGCTAAGATGATGAAATTTCCTCCCTTGTGCAGTGAAGCTCTCGGCCAAGAAGAAAGAGGGACTCCAAGTCGAGTTTGATCCTTCCAAGCTCAAGGATTAGTTTCCCATATCACCTATGTATGATCCCTTGAAGGTGCTAGCCTTTGTTGTGATTTTGAATGCACAACTTCTTCAAATCTTGCCACAAAAATTGAAGAAATGGAGAGCCCAAAACTGCATGTAGTTTCGGCAATGTGAGAGAGAAAAGTTGAATGATTTTTTTTACAAAAAATCAATTTATATTTATGCCATAATATTTATTAAATTAATAATAACTTATGACACAAATCATGCAATGGCTTAGAGTGTCAACACTCAAACTCCATGCAAAACCATTGAGTGTATTGTACACTAATGAAAGTGGGCCCACGTGCACTCATGCGTTCGGGTTCGATTTTCCGAAATACCGAACTTTCGTTGCGACGTTAATTAAATCGAATTTAAATAAATAATTGCGCCTAGCGAAATTATTATTTACGTCGCTAACGAATTAATTCTAAATTAACTCGTTTGCCCGAATTAAAATCTAATTTTAATTTCGCGTCGAAATCGAATTTCGATTATTATATCGAATAAATATTTTACGATTAATTCAAATTAATCGTTCTCTCTCTATGTATAGTACTTATCCAAGATAAAGTCTCTCCTGTAATTATCCAAGATTAATCGAGTTTGAATCATACGTCATTGGTGAATCTTCGGGAAGCGACCCAAGAGATCTCGGATATGTTGGCAGTAAATACGGCCGTCAGATTATCCGAACACGTACGTACCTCGTACTACGTTTTTACCGATTCACAAGACAAGGTTGGCTTCTAGCAAAGCGTCATGCCTACCCAATTCTCCAGAAATATTCTTATAGGAATATAAGATCTATATCAAGCGTAGTATACCGTAGTATTGCGTACATCGATCCAGTATCGGACGATCACATGTTAGGCCTGGGGCGGAAATTGTCTGCCCCGTACGAAACATATATCGGACATCAAGCAACTAGTCTCTTTAAATCGGACAATCCTGACCTGGTCATATAGTCCCGACGGTTGCAACCTTTTATAGAGTACTAGTTCTGTGTCCTGCGTGATCATCACCTCCATATGTCTGAAGTGATCTTCCATCTCGACATCACATCCAGTACACTACGATTCTCGATAAACCTAGAAGAGGTGTACACAGAACCGGTTAAGGTCCCCAACCACCAAAACCAAAGTTTACCGATTGTCGCAAGTACTAGCGATGTAAGTCTCAGGTTAAGACCATATACAACACCTACCCTGATGCGGCCTCCCATAGACACGCAGACATACTACCAATGGGATTCCGTGGGGTTCTATCCAGAGCGAAGCTATTTTCCGTACCATCGGTAAAACACAACCTCCTATCGCACTTGAATAAGTATCCAATACTTAAATATATGAGAACTATGCCGTTGTGCCCTCACAACGTGCACAAGCGCAATACTAGTCTATTCCGCATTATCGATGTCCGATCTCGATAATACTCCGACTAGGGATATTTAATGATTAAACCTTTATGGATTGATACTGTCTCATATCATCTCAATCCGGTATTAATCATATGGACTTTCGCCATTTATATATCAAAGTAAATAATATTACAAAACGGCAAAAGGCAATTTCATTATCACATAGTTAATTTTGTACAATATACAATATCATTTACAAACAGTGACGCTATGGGACATAATGTCTAACATTGAACTTGTCTCGCAAGATAGTAAGACAAGACTTCTACTAGTCGACCATGGAAGCTGACTGCGCGAAGCTGGTAAAGCATTGTCACGATTGTCAATCGCAATGGTAATTGAACCATTTGCAGCACACATCGAATGGCTATTATAGCCGTGGGCTTTCTCAGCATGGGGAATTGACAATGATCGGAGAGATTCCACCGCAGATATCGAATGGACATCATTTTATAGTAGTGACAGTAGACTACTTTTTAAAATGGATGGAAGCCGAGTTATTTCGTAACGTCACGGCAAAACAGATGGCAA